>LUCH01002654.1:73426-86965 GCA_013368495.1 Paragonimus heterotremus
CCCCCATAGTTTGAACACAATGTTGATTTTACAAACTACACTTAGTTGTAACATTGTATTCCAAGTAGCATGGCAATTGGGATTTTCAAGTGGCGTGCGAGCTCTTAACACGCAAATCTCCCGGTTAATCAAAGTGATATTGTTTACGCTGACGCTTACTTTGCGTGACAAACATCGGGATTCAATTTTAGATTTCTATTGTCGGTTGGTGATATGCAGTCCTTAGTGTGGTATGTCTTTCAGCTCCATAATTTATTCACAATGACAACCAGAAGTGAATGCATTAATAGTTAATTGCTTGAAGTATGTGTTCAGTGTTCTCATCAAACAGTCGGATTAGTGATACATGTTTTCTAAAACTGAAAACTCGTATATCAGTTCATTTTCCTCCGCTGTTAAAGCACTGGATTTTTCGGTCCGACTGTTGTGCTTTCATTGTTGGGGTGTTTGGAGTTTTTGGGGGTCATTGTGAATAAAAAATGACTAACCCGATCACATCGCTTTCCTATACATGTGGACTCATCTGCTTGTTCTTTCGACCTAAACTATACCAGCTGAATACCTGAATAGCTGTTGAGTATATCTAAGAGTACTCACTAACCTGGCTCAGAAATACGACGCAATAATGAGATCATGACCCGTCTGATTGACGTCCGATCATCATTTACAAACGAACCATTTTATGAAATTGTAAACTGCTGATACAAATTAGTAAATCAAACGGACATGAATTTCCGACTACTCCTGGCCAACCCGATTATGATGATGATGCAGAGCGCTCCACTCCGGAAGACTGCCGTGGCCAACGGAATTCACCTATGCCACTCAACTTTGTGTACTCTAAAACAACCTGCCCAAACACTCCATCTGCTCTGTTCTTGATGCACCTGGATAAATGATTAATAACGGCATCTACCAATGCCTGTCTAGTGAACGCAGTCATTACACCTGTCAATTCTGTAAGCACCCATGATTATTTGGCGTATAAGAAATGACATACTACATTAGCCAAAAAGAGAAAATACCGAAAACAAAACAACCATTTTTCGCTAATTTTGTTCCTTTATTATAGACACTTTTCAGAAAGTGTCTGCTTTCGAGTACTCAGTCGACCGTTTGGAGGCGTGAGCACCCTAATTACCTTTCACCTTGCGTGTCTCTTCCAGTTCGGTTTAGTCCCAGTCGTCGGGCTAGTCCAATAATTCTGACTCCATTAATCAACTAGGGGTGTAATTGGTAGACACGGAGTCTCGCATGGATTTTAAAAACCCACTAATCTGGATGGAACAAGAGCACATTGCAATCACGGAGAAGCCAGTTTATGTATATTTTATTTCAAGTTGAACATCACTCACAAGTGATCACATTCCCATGGACTTTCTAGTCAGCCCCTTCGAAACGGCAGTAGCACTAGACTCGAGTTTCACTCTCATTAGAACTCGTCAGTAGTGCATATCATCGCCACTGCCGGGACTTTAACCACGGACATGCTGTTCATGAGGCAACCGTGTTTACCACTGCGCCATTGACCTCACATTGATCACGACCGAATTATCATATGTGAACGCTCAACCACTTTCGCTTGTGAGTAATGATCAGATTGCCCGATCGCCTCATCAATATGTTTTATTGACATGCTAGAAACAAGCATAGTAACAAGAATCGGAGCCACTACAAATAAGCTGATGAAGATGTACTAACATAACCACTCTAAAATCATGATCTATCAAACCTTATTACTCAATAATTTTTTGAGATGCCACGGCGTTGTGTTCATATCCAAAAGTTTCATTTTCATCTTTCCATCACATTTTGCAGAACTTGAAAAACAGTTACCTCACTAGAGGCTTTTGTGGCTAACCGCTTTATTTTTCATTAACGGAATTCACTATGATCAACCGATCGACCAGTCTCCTAATTACTATCGGTACATAGTTTGGGTACGTGCCAATTCGTTTGGTTATACGTTCATATTGCATGAGCCGTTTAAGAAAAAGTATTCACTTTTCTACTCTGAAATGAGACAAATTCAACTACGATGACTCCATCTGTTTTCGTCAACAGTCAACAGTGTGCAACGGTGTGACGGAACCATTAAAAAATACACTGACCGAATCGTTAGTCCAGGTTACTATCAGACGGGCGATGCCGTGCTGCAGTCGAGTTTATCGACGATTGTTGGTTCGCTGTAAGTGGGCTTCGTGCTATCATTGATGCGTGTATGTGTGTGCTTCCATTTGTAATTTCTACGACGCATCTTGGGTATTCGGTGGACGGACAGGATTCCGAACACTGACGTATTGCGGCGAGCAGATATGAACGGGATGGAAGCCCTGCTGATGTTGAATCAGGTTCGTTGGTTGGGTCACGTCCGTCGGATGGGCGATGACCGTATCCAGAAACAGGTGCTGCATGGACAACTGAGATCAGGTAAGCAAAATCCTGGTGGTCAACACCGGAGATACCAGGATGCTGTGCAGGTTTGTCTTTCACGGTGTAAAATTGATTTTAGATGTTGGGAATATTTAGCGTTGAACCGGACTGCTTGGAGGAATACAATTCGGACGGGCGTCCGCAAGTTCAACGAGCAATTATTGTTCGGCCGAGAACGAAAGCCCGCGGTACGCAAGTGAACCATCGGTACCGTAGGTTGTGGTGACATGACTATATGACGTTGTGATGTGTGCGGCCGCGAGTGCGCTGACCGTTTGGGATTAGTAGGTCACCAGCTTACTCATAGTGCACCGTCGGCGAAGAGACAACGAGTATGTTAGACTCGGGTAGGTCATATCCGCATATCCATTCTACTTTTGTTAACTATTACATCGACCAAGACTATGATCGTTTGGCAACCAACCCGGTCCT
The DNA here is from genome assembly GCA_013368495.1 of Paragonimus heterotremus. Classification (NCBI taxonomy): domain Eukaryota; kingdom Metazoa; phylum Platyhelminthes; class Trematoda; order Plagiorchiida; family Troglotrematidae; genus Paragonimus; species Paragonimus heterotremus. Next base: position 76,292 of record LUCH01002654.1, read on the forward strand.
CTTTTCAGAAACTTGAGTGTTTTCAGTCTTCTACCCATTCTTTCTTCAGCTTTATTGGTGTATTGAATGATCAATCGTCTGCCTGACCTTTTCGTAGTTCAGTTTTGAATTTTGTTTCCAACCTTGTCCTCTTTTGACTGCACTAGCATAAATTCGTATACTGAAATGTTTCGTGTGTTGCATTTTACATTTCTTTCTTTTTAGTACAGATTTGGTCATTACAGTCTCTCTCACTGATTATTTTCCGAGAGATAGGGATTTCCTTTTTCTGCTAGCCATTCCATTGACTAACTAGCATTGGCCAGCCGGACACAAAGGCCTCACTCACACACCTACTGGTCTTATTCCTTCGGGTTTACACCGGATACGTGGTATGTGAGTGGAACCGCAAGTGGTGCAGCGCAAGTCACTTGAGTTGATGGTTTAAAGCGCAGGCGTCTTTTGGCTTCGTTCACTGTGACAGACTAATCCACTTCGGATGCCGCCAACCGTGTGTGCGTTTGTGTGTTTCATGTGACCGAATTGATTAAGCAAGATTTAGTGGATTAACGGTATATCTCTTGCTTGTACCATGCGTTTCAGTCAGTGATGAACATAAATGAGCTGATCGTGTACTGTCGATTTCATCAATTTCGGTGATGCATACACGGATTCGAGGCTAGAGGCACAACTCACCCGGATTCATACAGTTTGTCTATCTCAGTATCCAACGGGCGTCCGCTGATCTGCAACGCAAACATTAAAAACAGAGTGTAGCATCGATCTTGGGAAGTATGGCGAGTACCAACAACGGGAATCTAACAACGTTTTAAAACAATCTCTAGAGGGACAATCAACAAATTACCTTTCTTCTAAGAAGCTCGCTCCATTGACTTGTAACTCCGTAAGAAAACAGTTTCCGTTTAAGGATGGTCTGAGGATGCACCTCGTAAATCTTTTCATTACCTTACTGACTGCTATCAGTCATCAAGATAAAAATCTGCCCGAAGAGTTCATTGCTGAAGACAGATGTACAAATGTTAAATCGCGGAGTCGTTAAAATTCACATGGGTACAGATCAGAAATTTTAAACCGCAGCTCATAAGTTACATGCTGCACATCAGTGACCAGCTTGATGGCCACTCATTGAACACAATCAACCAGGAGCATGTCGCTTTTCAAACCGATATACACGACATGACTTACTGAAGTAGCGGTCTTACACAAACCTCGTAAACCATTCGAAACGCTTCCTTCCTAGTCATCTAATGACTTGAATTGTCCACTAGAGAGTTCTGAAAGTGAACTGGGCACGTTGTGGTTTCGTAATTAAATTAACTGTCCTTAGATCTGAAAAAAATTCTTTTACACGTTCCAGCCCAGTGTAGATGAAATTTGGGTATTCAGGCAGATGTTAATCAAAAATACTCCAGACATATCACCGATCTCATCTGATTAATTCAATCAGTCAAATAGCTGTCTTAAACAGTCGATTTTACTATTCCGTAGTGTCATTTACAGTGCACGTGCTCAGTATAAAAATCGGCCAAACTTGAGCAGGAAGTACTTGACTCAGTTCTCATCTGTTTTTGTCATCACCGCCACTACCACATTCATCAGCAACGTTCACAAATGAGCACAGAACACTGTTCTCATCTAGTGTTGTCTAGTCATCTCTGAAAATAAACTTTGGTAGCTCTGCTATTCCAAACTGATGACTGTACAGTGAACATCAGTCAACCACTGAAAGATTGGACTGGACCACTTTGATCTGTCAACATTCATCCAACTAAAATGGACCATGTTCGATAGATTGACAGAGTGTCCGGTTAAAGGCTAACTTCGATGGAAGCCAAGTTTCACTCTACAGTTGTTCTTGAATAGACTGTACTTTCAATTCTCGGCAGTTTTATTTCACGGCCATCTCATTCCTAGTTGGTACTTTCTAAGCAAAACCAGTAGGAATAAGAATCGAATCAGTAGTCTTAAAATGAGAGGTTTAACCTTTCGTCTACCTTGCCATTACTGTTACGAAAAACGTTCACAATATGCCACATAAAACCAAATGAATGACGGGCTAAATAGTGTATGCTGGCCAGACTCCTAACAGTAGAGTTGTTGGATCATATTTCCTTATGTCTGATGTCTGATCATTTCCATCGAGGGTAAATAGTCATACAATGTCGACTGACGGCTGAGTATAAGTAGTCAGTAGCAACCTTGAGGCTTGTCAAGTGCAGAATAATGGAGCTTTGCGATTAACATTGTGAGGTTTAGGCATATGACGGAAGGTAAATAACACGTGACCATACTCGTAAAAAAAATACTGATGGCAGATATTTCGACGACATTCTTTGCTGCAAACTGATTGTTTACTAAAAAAACAAATCAGTTGCACAAGAAGTTGTCTTTTCACGATCTTTAATTGCTTTTCTGATGCTTGCTTTTAAGTAATGGCTTGCCAACTTATAAATTCACAATTAGGACGAAAAATCAACGCGGGTCATACTGGACAGTAAATTATTATTTTTGCCATCATACTATACTGCAATGTTATAGTCATCAGAAAACAACAGTGTAGCGAACAACCTCGTTTCCAGTTATTCAACATCAGGCTAATTACATAGCAATTTATATGAAACAGAGTTGTCAAGGCGAGACGGACAAAAACAAGTAGCTAGTTTGGGTGAGGTAAAACACGTCATCGGCACACACGGAAACATTTTGGTCCGATTACGTCACCATTGTGACGCCACTGGAACTATGACGGTTCGATCGGTCATGGTGTGTGTGGTTGGCCATGGCAACTTCAACGCCTGAACAAAGCGCTTTTGTGCACACAAAGGTGGATTTCTTAACCGAATTCCAATCGCTTCCGCTGTGGCTAAAATTCGGCATCTGACAGCTTTTGAGTGATTGGCATTGACTCGATAAATCGGATGGAAACAGGAGTCCAGGTTGACAGTATGATGTGTATCAACGAGATGTGAAACGATCGAGCTTGTAATTATCTTGGTGACTCCACTGCTCACGGATACGTTCAGATAAACGCCTGGTGGTGCGACCCACGTAACTAGTTCCACAGGAACAAAAAGAAGCCGCAAAAACGGGCATTTTATCCTTTAGCCGTAAACACAAAGCTGGAGTAGAGTTGAAACGGACGCGTAATTTTGCAGCGTAGAATGTTCTATTGATGACAGTGTCAAGTCTCCTAGTGATTATTTCGGCAAGCTTTGAATGGTAATGAGATAAATACTGCTTACTTTTTCACTAGGTTCGTCTTATCCTGTTTCTGACGATCCTGCACATTCTTGTCTACAAAACGTTCTGGATAGCCATTTTGTAAGAACAATGCGCGTAGAAACGATAATTCATCGGAGACTGTATCTTGTGTACATATACCCATGGCTCTATTAGTCAACCAGTTTATGAGATTCCTTTTCTGCCTTAGAGGAACAAAACTGCTGAAATGGATATACCACCCATTCCAGGTTTCTTTCCTATAAATTTTAACCAATGCTACAATCAATGGATTAAAGCGTTATTTGATCTTTCAAATGTAGGTTTCGGAAGTTTTCGTTGGAAGTGAAAAACAACTTCGTTTCAAGGTGATTTGTCAGTGGGCCGTGCAGTACATAATGGACAGCCTCTCTCGATGCAGCTTTGCTGTTCTAGTTCAAGAGTGCACATACGTCATCTTTTAATGTGAAATGCATACGGTCTATCAACTCCCAAAATATGGCAGTTTGTTCTTCCTTACGTTTTTACTCATCGTTTTTTTAGTGGGCGGACAAAATTAGGCAGCCTGACAAAATGTTATAAATAACATGTTCAATTGTGTCTAAATCCACGTGTGAGGTGCATACAGTGTCTGAGATCAGTCATCTACTGTTATAGATACGATGAACGAAGGCAATCATTGGTTTGATGGTCATCAGTGAAAATACACCACGTCGAGTGACAATAACAGAAAGCATTGTTGTTCCTCACCAAAGATTCGGAAGCCTAATTTCTGTTCACGACCTGTGAGATAGAACTGAATTCGTAACTACACTTCTTGAGATTAGTATCGGCGACAAAATCATGTGTTCTCCTGATGTAACTTCCCTGTTTACTAGTGTGCCACTGATGGAAACGATGGACAACCTATGCGATTTTACTGAAAACTGTAAAATTTCGATCGGCTTGCCAACAACGTATTTGAAAGAAACGCTTCCAAAATGTACCCATAGCGTGCAGTCTGTTCTCACTCGTGACATCTATAGACAAACTGAAGGAGTGAAAATGGGGTCATCATTAAAACCCCTGCTAGTAGATGTTTTTGTGTAAATGATATATATATATATATATATATATATTTGCTACCACAGATTTACCTGTCAACATAGCTGATATTTTATAGGACTTCGACTGCGCACATCCGCTGATAAGTTTCACCTCAGAATTGGAGCCAGATGGGTTTTTTCATTTCCTGGACATCTCTTTGAGTAGAAGGACTGACGGAAGTTTGAAACGTTTCGTTTATCGAAAGACTACTTGGTCGGGCTAGTATAGTGATTTTTATAGTTTCACTCACTTAAAATACAAACGAAACTTGGTCATATGTTTGTCGGATAGAGCCAGGAAAATCTGCTCAGCAGATGCTTTGGGACAAGAGCTACAGTTTGTGACTCATATTCTACAAGAGAATGGCTGTCCCGACAATTTCGTGAACAAACATATAAAATCAGTTCAAATATTAGTTAAGAGTCAAGGGGTTGATAAAAAAAATCCATGTTCATACAACTGTCATGCAAAGGAGAAACGTTGGCTGAATCACTGATCAGTAAACTCACTAGTTAGTTTAAGAGAACGTTTGACGCACCCAGACCGCTTATCTCATTCGCCAGTTCGCCACTGATTACTCCCAATCTGAAGGACGAAGTGCCGGTTTACAACTCATCTGTAGTGATTTATTTGTTCGTTTGCGATTGTTCAGCAAATTACGTGGGTTGTGCACCTCGGCACTTGTCTAGCAGAAACAGAGAAAATCCTCTAGCGTGGATGGGGGCATGTGAGAGAAAATCAATCAAGAGTGCCGTTGTAGGTCACTTGGCTGACAGCGACCATCAGGTCAACCTACATGGATCATTCGCCGTTATCTACAGTGTTCCATCGAATCGGTCAAAACTCGTTCGCCAGCGAATGTTGGCCACTGCAGAGGCTATTGAAATTGTACTACGTAACTCACCCTTGGGTGGGCAAAGATACTTCATTCAATCACTTCAACTGTCTTGACCATTAGCTGACTCACTTTAGAGGTACACCGGCAGTTAACACCCAATGGGTGTTCACACACACGAAAGCGAGATGGTGTGCATTGTGGCGAATACCAAGCTTCGCATGCAACCATTTGTAGTTTCATTTTGCCTTATAACTGTAACAGCCTGATGAGATTTTATCGAAAACACGCTTGCTACACTTCGTGTTCTGCAACTCAATCGGAATTTTCGGAATGATCTCCCTGACACTTAACCGAACTTTCCTTAAACACTGAGTAGTTGGACATACGCGATTATCATTACCAAGTACCGAATTCCTGGTCTCATAATGGATGAGGCGTTGGAACTGATAGGGTGACTGTGAGCCCATACTGATGTATATATCTTGTGGTCTCAAATTTTGTAAACCTCCAAAAGAAAAAACAGCATCCAGTCACAGACCCAGTTCGAGCTTTCGTTTGACCAACTCTCACAACTCAGTCCGGTATTAGAAGACGCCCGCAGTTGGTTTAGAGCCGTGATAGTTGACCTTGAGCACCAATACAGAATCACTTCCTCCAAACAGAACACAATCCTGACTCCGAAACGTATTGATGCCCTTTCTAAGCTGCGGACCAACGAAAACCCGATAATCCTACAACCAGACAAAGACTCCGGCATTGTAGTCATGGATAAGGCTGACTATATTTCCTGGATGCAGTCCTTATTAAATGACAAGCAAATTCCGTCAGGATAACTCAGCAGAGAATGCTGCTGTAATTGTACGACGAATTAACAAATAAGCGCAAACAATGCTGGAAGGTCACTTCATTGATCAGTCGACGGCAAAGTCAATTACACTTAGAGGATCACATACTCCCCAGCTGTATAGTTTGCCCAAACTTCACAAGGTTGGTCTACCACTGAGGCCAATACTACCCATGTCCACTTCATCATAACGCAAGTTATCACAATGACTAGCTCAACTTCTTCAGCTCGTCGGGCAATCGATAGTTCGGAAGACTGTGAGAGGTAGTTTTGACCTAATCAAACTACCTGACGGTTTGGACTGCAACGGCAAACATTTGACCAGTTTGGACATCGCCTCCTTGTTTACAAATGTCCCTCTGATGCAGACAGTCAGTATAATTTGTCAGTAAATTGACTCACATCAACTGAACATAGGATTGCCTACGTCTGAGCTAGAACGCCTTCTCTTACTATGCACAGCGGACGTAAAATTCTACTTCTAGGGGACTGGCTATACACAGATCAACGGTGTTGATACGGACAGTCCACTCGTTGCCCATCTGGAGTAGAACGCAGATGTTGTTATCAGTCAGGCTCATTCCTATCGGCTTTATGTCGACGATGTGTTGATTGTTACCGATACCAAAGAGTTGGCAACGACTATGCTTGATTCAATGAAAAAGCTGAATTCCAAAGTAGGCCTCACCATTGAGCACGAACAGAATGACACCCTGGCGTTTTTGGATATTCTCATGAAGCGCCAGAACAACGGTTGCTTACTGCAGTCCGTCTATCGGAAACACACTTGGACTGGACAATACCTGAACTCTCACAGTTTTGTGCCGATCCAGTACAAACGGGGTATGGTGAGGACCTTGTTCCATCGCGCAAGAAGAATTTGCTCAAGAGAAACATTGACCAGAGAGATGTCATCGTTGAGAACCACACTAAAAGAAAATGGCTATTCATCGGCACTTTTTGAGAAATTCAGAAAACAAAAGCCGGTAGCCGCGATGTGTTCAACAGTCCCCAAACTAAATGTCTACCTCCGTTTGCCATACAAAGGTGATGACAGTGCTATTCTGTTGAAGACCCGTCTAACTGCGGCTATAGGACGCACGTTCTACGCATCCCAACTGGTCGTGTTGTTCACCACCACCCGCATCCCAACATCACCTCTGAAAACACCGTTACCGCTCAACGCCAAATCCTACATTAACCCCCAATCCTCTTATGAATGCCGGACCACTTACATAGGCAGAAAGGAGCGGCAGTTACGTCATCAGGTCAACGAACACATTCGCACAACGGTCATGGATACCACAATACCGGGCTCAAGTCAGATTGTATCAAGTCAAAGGGAACCAACGTTATCGACCGCCCAACACCTGTTGGTTTGTCGATCCCAGTTGTACCTGGAAAGGGCGTTTCGGGTACGTTAAGCAACAAAAAGTCAAAGGCTTCGCCGGTTCGCGTAGGCGGTAGCAGTTAGCAAGTGGAAGCCACCACTCTGTGTACAGAAAGACTAGTTCATCGGTACCAACTTGCCCTGGTAACTGATGCGCGTGAACGTGTGTCAGTGTGCGTGTGTTTGTGTGGTTGTTGATTTCGCTGTTTAACTTCGCAATGCCCATTGGATTTTGTTATATAAACCCACAGACTGCAGTATGTACCTGGTGAGATGTAACGAAATGTGCTCGAGAGATACATTATGCAAAAAACTGTTTCTGACTTCTCTGATGTATATATATGCAAATTGGGCCTTTGTTCTTTATTTGTGGATGATTCACCGATTGTGATCGCATCGTCCCTGTAGAATTCATATGATAGCTTGCTGAATATCAATAAACCTGAATCTCTCTGAAAATTTACACTCCTCTCTTAGTGAAAGTTCAGGTTTTACGTAGTGTTGCCTTATTCGTTGCATTCGCTATGGTTGTGTCAAGGATGGTCCGCAAACCTGTTGGCCTGAAATCTACTTTCAGGTTAGTGTTTTAATCTTGTCCAGTTGTTTTCAGATATGAACGAAGAAATTATATACGCTGTTCTCTCGACACCACAGTTTGTCGCACCAATCACTGGACTGTATGATACACCGTACAATGCGTCTTGTGAGGTTGAAAGCTCCTCGAGTCAAACTGTTATGAACAATGGAAAAGTCTTTTCAGCTTGCGATGAACAATTGAGCGGACATGTGTGACCTGGATTTGTTGTCGCTGATGATGATTTTATCGAAAACATCTGTTTGCTACACTTCGTGCCCTATGAATCAATAGGAATTCCCGAAATAAAGAAAGCAAATTATTTACGGATTTTAAAAAGACGTTGCATTTCTAAAGTCTGAACGAGTTCACAATCGACAATGACTAAATGAATAGTCCGCTACCATTATACCATTTGTGGAGACAGTACAGATTGGAAAGAAACGACTGACACATACGATATTTACCTGGAACGAATCCCAATAATAAACAGCGCACGTTAGTACCTCTACTATTGGAACCAACATGCCGTGATTGAAAGGGATGACATAAACGTTCAATGACTAAGTGTGTCATGTACATTTCTGGGAAGGTATAATTTTCAACCAGAACACTTCAGTTACCAGAGTAGTCAGGAAAGCCATTAAATTACTCCAGTGCTATCAATTCAGAAGCGGTTTGCCAAACAGACAAAATCGTTCTTTATTTTTATGGTCCACATCAGCAGTGGCGATACACCGTGATTTTCATCATCTCCATCAATATGGTAAAGATTCTAACACATGAGATCTCCAGTGTTTTAATCCATCTGTTTGAAGCATATTGCTGAGTTGCAACTGAAACCCCAACTCAGTTATTTCATCGTCGCCATGATGGCACGTTAGTGAGTTTGAAAGATAGAGGTATCTTGCCTATTAGTCTCCTGTTCAACTTCTGGACGGACTGTAGTAATGAGATTCAAAAGTGTTGGCGGAACAATAAACGACTCCTACGAAAAAGTGCACCGTTGCACTTGCATTTTTATGGCCACCTATAAGACACAGGGTGAGCAAGACGAACGCGGATAACCAATACTCATTCAATCAGGCAACAACTGCTGATGAAAAATGTCTGGAATTTCTTCTTTTAGATCTTTTGAGAGTGGGCTCGTCCAGATCTCAAAAAAATGTGAGCGCGTTACTAGATTACTCATGAGTAGGAAGATAAATAGTTGAAGAATTAGTATGATCGACCGTTAAAGAGGTCGGTTGATTCCATGGTGTATATGAAAATCAGAATCGGTAAAAAATAACATACAGTACACTGAAATGGAGAGTGGCGTTAGCAACACGTAATGCTGACCACAGGGTATTCATCCAAGTAAGCAGAGGGGCTGTTGGGATCTTACCGTTCTGTGGTCACTTCGCAGCCCAACGATTTCGTAATTTTCTATAACTAAAAGTGATTTAGATGAAGAATAACCACTTCAGTAAACCTTTGGCTAAACCACGGATTTGTTGACTCAGTAGATACTGGTGGCGAATTTTCGTTGCATTTCAGTGGGTTAATTTTTGGTGTTGTAGTCAAAATATAATCGATCCACACTCATAATGATACCTCAACGACGATCGTTCCGAAGAGATCACCAGATGTAGGGTTGATATCAGATGGTAGTTTTGACACGGAAATCAAAGGTGGGCCCGAAATTTACTGTAATTCTATGGATGCTAAGACGTAGCCTAACCGAGTATGACTTCAATTTGGTGTGGCATGGATTTTAAATTTTCACATGTGAATTAAAGTTCCGTTCGATCAGCACCTAATTGTCAGCCTTCAAAACGTATTCACTCTAATTTCCTGAAGGTAGTTTATTAAACAAACAAAAACACCGAATACTAAGAACTGACGTGATCTAAAACCAAACTACAAAACCTCATTAATACCTGCAGTTCTACACCTGACTCTGTGAAATGCAGCGCGTTTATCTGTGGCCAAGAGATAATCAGTAGTGACGATTAGTCATTCGAGTGAAAAGACCGGATGTATACAGACAAAGTGGTTATGGGACAGTGACCAACTAAAGGTGAAGTTAATTGTTTATGGTGATCATGAAACAGATTTAATTTGCAGTATATTCATGGGAATTGCCTAGTGGAGCTCGGGAACAGCAATAGATCGTTGAGGTTTCCGTCATAAAATTAATATACAGTGATATCGAAAATTTCCCCGGAAAAAAATATACACCTGTCGATTAACTCTAGAATTAGACCAAAACGTTCTACTACAAAAAGCTATTAAGACGTCCGGCTCGAGTAAGAAGAATAGCACTTCCTAAAATACAAACTACAGAGTGGATTGCATGGATGAATCGCAAAGGAAAACAACACATGCAGAAATAAAGGCAAACGATTCTCAGTAAAATTGAAAAAATCGGAAGATTTCCGAAAAGGATTAGGGATTTACAGCATAAAAAACTGAAGCAACAAAGAAAGAGATATTGCGCGCTGAAGAACCACTCAGAATGAACCAACAGACCAGCAGAAATAAATAAAAACCTGCCACGAATTCCAACGAACATAGCCGCTGCCAAATGGGCCGAATGGGGATCGAACACAGTCCCGATGCAAATGGTCTTGATCACTTGACACACACTCTATCCAATCAACACGCCATACTGCTATGACAATTGCAGCAACTGTCAGCAATGGGACAGCACAGCACAGCGGAGGTAGTGTGCAGAAATT
>LUCH01002655.1:33421-53326 GCA_013368495.1 Paragonimus heterotremus
TTTTTCTTCTAGGATATTCCACGTCACTGTTGAGGTGAGCGGCGGCCCGAGCCACAGCACCTTTTGGTCAGGCTCATGGCTGTTATGATGATGATATGATGATGAGACAAATACACGCGCCTGCAGTCGTTGTCTGAGGCGTAAGGTGTTGATGAACGTAGGCGCAAGAGTAGTTTTATACCCAATGTGCCCGCTGCGAAAAGCGCTGATGCAGTCATTCTAGCATTGCACGGTCTAAACCAGTGGAGATTCCTAGTATCACACATTGGTCTGTCTGGTCTAAGTCACTGGCGTAAACCGCCTGCCCCGGCTGGTGTACCTAGCCTCAATAAATACCTTCCCAGTCCTAAGAATAACCTTCTTACTAGAGGTGATGAAACAGGGGGGTGCAGCTTGACCGACATCCCCTTTACAGTTGTCTAATGAGATCAGGTACCACTTTGACAGATCGAGAAACACTAGATCAGAGTGGAAATAACTATATGCTATCACAAAACCCAACGTTACCATTCCCAATATTGCCAAAGATGATCTTTACGGAGATGCCCAATCCAGTCTGGGAGTTCAAAACAACTCCGGCTCGTCGCCATTCCAATACGTATGATGGCCTCAAAGTACAGTACAACACGCCGACTAAGCTATCTCCACCCGAAAAACCTCCTCAAGTAGATTCATTCGTTGTGTAGCGGACAATCAGAATAGAAACAGCCGGCTTGCATGTTACATTTTAGTGCCCTGCCAAGATAAAAAAAGAGATGCCAAGACAAAGGTGGTGTCCTTGTAAAAAGACCAGTGCCGTGGTAAACAGAAATGGTATATGGGTAAAAAGAAGTATCAGGAGAAGTGTCGAGAGCAAAATTAGTGTAGCGAAAAGCCATCCAACAAAGCATAATGTTTATTGTCCAACTCGCTAATTACCATGCCACACGTGCGCTTGCGATTTTGCATCACAACTGCAGTCCACAACACCCCCTGGTTTCCGCTCACAAGCCGTGAGCGCTTCTGCCCGGTTTACGTGTATGATCGACGCCTTCTATCCGGGGGTTTTCCGCTTGCTATTCCTTGTCCGCTGATCCGATTTCGTTGAGCGATTTATCGTTCGGTCGCTCGTGTTGTCCTCCGTCTATCCACTGTGGGCTTTGACTGTACTCCACCGACCAATTTGCGTCCGTACTGTTTGGCGCTGTGCAATTCTGACAAGCCGTTCGATGTCCGTGATCCCACAAGACTCGCCCATCCGAACGTTCTCCTGCAACTCCGGCGGCAAACTCTGGATGAACCGCTCCCTCACCAATCAATCTTTCGTTTTCTCATCGGCTTCCGGCAAGCCCAAAGTCAATTGTCGTGATAAGTGTTGATAATGAATCAGGGGGTCGAGTGCCGCAAAATCCGGCACCATAAAACCGATCAATCGCTCGTTGTCAGTCTTGTTCCTTTGTAAATTCTTGAATCAGTGCGGTCCGTGTTTCTTGATACGATGTTGCGGACTTTGTTTGTTTGTTCAAGGCGTAGACAGCTTTTGCTCGTCCGGTGAGCAATGTTCCTAATGCCGTCAACAGTTGTGTTTCGCCTTTCAATCCACTGCATGCCGCAATCGCCTCAAATTCCGACAGCCACTCTTCCACGTCTCCATCCGAAAATCGGTTTGGCCACGGCAACTTCATTGCGTTGTGTTCGGGGCACGGTACCAGTGTAGCGAAAAGGCGTTAAATAAAGCACAATCTTTATTGTCCGACACGCTAGTTCCCACGCCACACGTGCGCTCGCGATTTTGAATCGCAATTCCAGTCCACAACACCCCCAGGTCTCCGCTCACACGTCGTGTGCATTTCTACCCGGGGGTTTTCCGCCCGCTAGTCCTCGTCCGTTGATCCGATTTCTTCAAGCGATGGCTTGTCCGGTCGCTCGTGCTGTCCTCCGTCCCTTCACTGTGGGCTTTGACCGTAATCCACAGCCGTATCGAGATATTCCTGCGAGTGTTGGAATAATCATGCCTCCAATTTGGTCATCCATCCTATTTTGGTTACCATGTCTCGCCCATTGGTCCGATCTGGTCGGGCGATGACTCATCCGGTCGCCCACACCGTCCTCCATCCGCTCGCTGCGGATTTTTGAACGCACCTCTCTCCTGTGTTGAGGTATTCCGCCGAGAGCTGGAATACTCGCATTTCCTGCCTGACAGTCCACCACAATTATACATAATGTAGGCAGTGAAACTGTCTCTTACAATTGCTTTTACAACAACTCCGCCTCACTCTTTATTAAACTGGACTAGCTTTCTGATCTCTGTCCCCGGGAAAAAACTCACGCAGACCTGGTATAAAGAAGTGTGGAATGGCTAATTGTGCATCCTCGATAATGACAGCGTTTCATAATGATAGGAAAATCTGTAGGAAGGGTAATGTAGCTCTTTATTTGAGATCGTACCTATGGACCTCGGTTATTTGTGACAGGTTGCTGCTGGATCTTCCGAAATCAATCTGGTAAGTAGTTAACGCCGTTTGAAACTTCACTGGTTTGATTGGCGTGATTTACAGATCACTCTCTGCACACGAGAACGCCGACACGGCCTTGTATAACGCTCTGCGTAGAATGCCATCTTTAGGTTGTGCTCAAACTTTGATAATGGGAGATTTCATTCAGTCGGAACTAGATTTCAAGAACTATTTAGTCAGTGCAGCAACACCTCCCTCTGCTGGACTTCTTCGAGGCAACAATGGAAAGTGAACCATTTCAGTATAACCAGGATCATACGAGGTGGTGGGTGGACCAAGTGTCGTATTGTTTTGACTGCATTCTTACCAAACGACGTTGACAGAGTAGGCAACCTAAATATCACAGCTCCACTTGGTCAGTGATTAAGGGATAATTGAATTCAGCTGTCGAAATTGAAATAGATAACACATTTTCAAAAATACGGATCTAGAGGTCTACCACAAGGCCAATTTCGTAAGAATGAAGACAAAGCTCAGCAAGATCGAGTGATTTGGCTCCATCACCACATTCAGCCTAGATTGTCACTGACAACTCATCGCTGAAGAAATCTCTGACGCCGTTAACAATCGTGTTTCAGTAAAGTATTTTGGATCTGATGAGAAACCTAGACGCCTAAAAAACAACCAAAAATCGGATTAAATTGGAACGTTCAGGCTGGAATAGGTACCAACTAGAACAAACCGAACTAGCGTTTGTTGAGGATGTCACTTGGCGCAATCGTATCACGGCTGCCATCAAAGAGGATCGATTTTGCTATCAGTGTGGTTTTCCCAAAAGCTGAAGGTGAATCCTAAGATTTTCTACAGTAAAGTCGCAGCACACACAAGGAATAAGGTTGACGTTTGGTAACAGCAAACCTCTGGTAAATTCACCAAAAATCAAACTAGATAATCTACTAACTCACAGATGACCCGGTCCACACCTGATATACACTGTCGTGTTGAAAAACTGCATCAGAGAATTAGCAGCACCTTTTACAATACTTTTTAATCACAGCGTGTCAACTGATCACCAACTGAAGGCTTAAACATAGTTAGTAATCATATCTGTTTTCAAAGGTGGAAACAGAGATAAATCAACAAACTGCCGACCAACAGTGTTGCTTTCAGTGATCTCTCAAGTAAGGAAGAACTTTCTAAATGACTCTCTTAGCACAAACTGAAGACCACAAACCCATCACACAGGGCTTCCGTGGAGGATACTCATGGGCCACGAATGTACTGATTGTTCGTGACTTTTGGAAGAAGGCTGCTGACGTGGTTTATCTTGACTTTTTTAATCACTAACAAAATAAGGCACTCCATCTTACAACGGAAGCCCCATAGTTATGGTCTCAACGGGCAGCTACTCACGTGGCTTGAGGACTATCTGACTGAACGTAGGTTCAATGTTACGGTGAATGCATAGTAGTCAGAGTGGTTCTCTAACAAAAGCGTCGTTTTATAAGGATCAATCCTAAGATCACTTATTCAATCTTTTCGTCCTCAAACAACCCAGTATGGTCAAATCACCGATATTGCTCTTCGCCAATGGCACAAGCCTCTGGGGAGTTTTGGAGTGCCCGGAGAATGTAATGACCTTACGGAATAAGTTGAACTGTCTAAACCAGTGATCTATAGAAAATAACTTGCCATTCAATGTCAACAGATGCAAAGTCATGCAGATTTATCATCAAAATTGTGTTGGCTATTGCCTTGGTAACACAAAGCTACTCTCGTCAGTATGCAAACCAGACCTAAAGACCGTAATGGCAGACAGTTTAAGCTTGTCTACAAAATGTGCAACCATGGCTAAAAAAGCAAAAATAACGTTGAACCTTCTAGGAAGAACTTGTGGAACCTTCTACCTTAAAGTGTTTCCGACTATTTTCCTCTGCATAATCTGTCCCCGCCTGGAAACGAACATACAGGCCGGTCGTCCTTATCTTGAGAAAAATTTGGCACTTATTGAAAGGATTCAGAGACGGGTCATTAGAGGGATTATGGCACTCAGGAAAATTCATTATCCAGAAAAACTGACAGAATTAGGTCAATCCTCACTAAATTACAGATACCTCAGGAGATACCTAATCCTAGTTTGCAAAATACTCCACACTCTAGTACATCTCATCTTATTGAACAAGGATAATCAGTTAAGGGGTCGATGGCTGAAATTGAGTAACGAAATAGAAAGGTTACTTTGCAGGTAGGATTGGCTAACAATTAAGATCTGTTCACACTGAAACGCACAGTCCAACCCGATGATTGCGGATGAATCAGTTAGGAGTTTTAAAACATTAATCGATCGGCATCTACGTGAGAGACAACCCACACTGCGAGTTTTTTACCCGCTATTCTAGCTAAATCCCACAGGTAATTAGATGCATATATTTGACGGAATGATGTTTCAGTGGTCATTGCTAATGGGGTTGTAACTAGCAGCTTCATTGAGTTTGTCTTTTATTTAGTTCCATTCACGTTTTCTTTATACCTATAAACCGTCCAACACAACTGTTTGCAGACCAACACAAAGACAGGAACGTACGAGCAAAGATCTTTCTCTCCCCGGTAATAACTTATGAACATGGACTAAAGAGATTAATTAGTGCAAAAGATACTTAATACAAGCAGACTCGTAAGATAATCCCGACATTTGTTTGAAGTTAAGATTGCTTTTGTTCATTTCTAGAAACATGTCAGTTTGATGGAACGACCGAGCAAGGAAAAATCGAAACAAATCTAACGCTCAAATAATGTTCTAACGGCCTGTGCTCACAATATTGATCATTCTAATTCTGTGACTGTTGATACAATGTATCTACAAGCGCCCAACATATTTTATTCGTGAAATGTGGGTGCAATAAAAGATATCTGAAACCAAATGAACAACTACTGTTGGCATCATTTTAATTTAAACAATAGACGTTCAAACAGACCGATAAAGTCATTAGGAGACATCAAACTGAGTATGTAGAACGTCCTAAAAATGACCTGACGAATCGTAACGCTACCCAAACTAGACGAAACAGACGTTCATCGTATAAACCTTCGGGTATGTTTTGCAAGTTTTATCCGAAACGGCAGTCTAAGCAGGAGTACAGTTACCCAGCAACCAGCCCTATCCAAATACACAACGTAGCGTAAACTAACCTACTACCAAGAGAGGGTACAGTTAAAAACCACAAACTCAGAAAGCTTGATATTTAAACACAAACATGTACATACACAGCGCTTTTCCACTTAAGTATCAAAATAAATAAGAGCAATTTTTACCGTCTAAATGCACAACCTAACAGAAAAACAACTATTTCAACCATCATAAGAGCCAGTGGCATAGTAAACTGATCTGAAAGATGAGAACATTCTCAGTTTTGGACCAACAATGTTGTTGGTTTTTTGTCTATCTAAAATCTAATGAGATGAAAATGTAGTGTACTCAATATTTCTGCATAACTAATGGATCACCTCTACGCGTTAATCGATTAGACAATGTTTGAGTGTTGTGTCGATCTGTCAAGTGAAATCCACAGAAAACGTAAGTCATCGGACCTCCATTTATCAGAATCTACTCACGTGCACATACACCACAAACGCACGAGCCTCGCGTGTCTGGCCATGACCTTTGTGGACTTAAGTTAGAATTTTTATCAAACATTTCTCGTACGATAAATAACCTCCATTGTGAATAAAAATGTCTGCCTTTGTAATTCCCTCTATTATATTGATCCGTTTATACTATCTGTTGGCATCACTTTGAATAATTTAACCTGTAAGGTTACATCGATTATCCACTAATATATCAATTTTGAATCAAACGTACATATCTACTAAAATACCGATGAGTAGTAGAGGACGGTAACAAGTTAGTGGCTGGATATCGCAAATATACGATCAAAAGTTTCCTCGTTTCCAAAAGAAGCATTAGATTTAGGTTTCGCTTCTGGTATAACACATTGCTAGAGCAGCCTCAAAGTTCGAAGTGCTTCTGCAAGATCGCTGTAATTACGTAAACTTAATGTTAGATAACGAAGTGATGAAGGTTGTTGATCGATTTGTATATCTGGGAAACTGCATCAGCGGCAGCGGTGGAGGTGTAGGGAACGTAATAGAGACGCGTATTTCCAAGGCTAGGACGGTGTTTGCTAATCTAAGACATCTATGGCGATAGAGAGGTATTTCCCCGAAGCCTAAGGGTCGCGTATATCAGACAACAGTGAGGGCTGTATTACTTTACGGCGGCGAAATACGGTCCATCAGAGTAGAGGACGTGAACCGTCTTCAGGTATTTGACCACCGATATCTGCGTTCAATCGGTCGTATCGGGTGGCACCAGCGAGTAAGCAACGAGGAGGTTAGGAAGTGGGTATTTGGCATTGATTGTTAAACGAGTTCTTTTGTCCAGTCACTACATTTGCATAGACTTACATGGTTAGGTCATGTGCTAAGGATGCCAGCTAGTCGTTTGCCACATCGAGTACCGTTTGCCGACGTTGCTGCCGACTGACGTAAGGTACGAGGTGGACGGGCGATGACCAGGTGGAGATAAATAGAATCATTCACGAAGAGGTTGGCTACTGTAGATCGGGTTCGTCTTCCGGGCTGGGGCCCTCGCGACTCGCAGAGTCAGCAGTTCGAGACGTTAGGTGAGATGGTGGCTAACCGAGCTCAGTGGCGTGAATGTTGTCGTTGTTTGTCTGAGTTGTCTGAAGTGAGTACACTTAATGACGCCGGACAGTGAAAGCCGTGGGGAAGTTGTCTTGCTGATGACGCCTCACTTTCACTCACAGTTCGGTTGTTTGTTTGCAAGGTGTAGGCGCCTTGATACTGTATGTTTGAATGTAGACGTAGTTATTTTTAGTAGTGAGGCCCATTGCCATCCCTTTCTTTTTCCTACTCTCTTCTCATGTAGGTTTTTTTCTTCTTTTTCTCCGTGGTTGTGTGGCAGTTAAGCATCATTGTGAACCACTGATGTATTGCTGTCTATGATTATGGTGATTACTAGAGCACATCCAAGTCCATGTTTTAATGAGGCAACTAGGCTTATCACTGCACCATCAACCGCACAGCCACATTCGCTTGTAAGTAATGCCCAACCACATCGACAGGAAATACACTAACTGTCTATAACTTCAACCTGTCTGACAAGTTCTGATCTTGGGACCACCAGTTAGGAATGACGGAAAAACTGCTGGACTCTTGGTCGCTGTGGCCAGGCAATCCTGAGCATCATTCATAAGTGGACATGATTGAGCGTTTGCCTGACAATTAGGACATGCCTAAAGTGAGGCCAACGGTGTAGCAGTGCAAACAACTAATGGGAATGTGAGTGGGAATTTAAATTCCGGTCGTGGCGAGGATGTGTATTACTGACTAATCCGGATAGGTACAGAAATCGAGTGTGCGGTTCCTTTTTGAAAGGGGCTGGCTGGACAGTTTGAAAGCGGAAGTAAATGAGTTTCAGTTAATGACTTGGTAGCGTGCATTGAAAATATGTCCTAACCAGGGTTTTCCGTAAATTTGTGTAAATATAATTTTTTCAAAATATTGGCATGATCAGACAAACAGTATAGAAACGATCACACCAATATTTGCTGACTGTTGACTTGTGTAAAGATCCAGCTAACACAAATGCGAATACTTAAGATCAAAACAGGTATAGACAGTAAGCACATTTCGCCCCCATATGAAACAAACAGGAATCGTTCAGTATCAATTAAAAAACGTCAAAACACCCGGGAAGGGAGAACATTTGACATTTTTCACAACCAGTAAAACTTCCTACCATTCACTAGAGGAATCTGAAGCATTTGCTTATCAATGATAAAATACAATGAAGTTGCACAATGTGAGAGATCTTCAGGATGGAATTCAAAACGTAGAAAACACAGAGAAGACGTTTCAAGGGCTCGATGACTAAGCATGAGGTTCAAAAACAGGACGCCATTATCAACCAAACTTACCGGGGAAGAAACTAAAAACACCGTTTGCACGTGTTATGTCGGTTTTGGTTGAATTCCCCGAGGGAACTGGGACCAAAGCAGTCCATGCCAAAATCATGAAGGTCACGATCAATAAACTGGTACCACCAGCCGCTGCTTGAGATGCTGTTTTGGAGAACTTCGGGTCAGTTTTTGATCGCACAAACAAAGGTAAGGGGGTGCGTCGGTCTTCTCGATTCAACAATCTTGCGACGTAAGACCGTAGTCTACGAACGTGTGATATAAGATCGCTGCAGATGATATAAAAGGACATAATATGATCGACCAGTGTGGTATGACGACATACGAGAAGACAGGGATAAAGTGATTGAGAAGTTAATTAATCTCCTAGTGGTTGGTTATAAAGGCAATAATATCCGTTTACCTCAGGAGACAACAGGATGCTGAATTATTGATACCACCTCAAACAGCGTATCAATAAGGACCGGCACAACACGAGTGAATGAGGACACTATATGCTGCACGCTGGTAAGAAACCCCATTTATTCCGTCCAAAGCCGCCTCCTTCCTCGATAAAATGATTTTGCCCAATCAAAATGAAAGGAGATTACCAGAACCATCCAGAGATAAACTTCGCTATCCCTCCATCTGGACAAACTTTATTCCGCTACGCCCATCGTTGGCTTAGTGGTCTTAGCCACTATTTCTGGTTACTGTCTTTCAATCTTCTGATCCGGGGGTATTTGTAGACCACCATGCATAATATGAATACCCTATATTTTCCTCCCCGTCACATATGTTTTGGAACAGAACGGAGTGACTTTTTTGTTCTCGTTTATTGATTTGACTTGGGAGAAATTTGCAGGGACAGTCATGTTAATCTTGGGACTAAGATTGTCTGTTTTCTTCAATACAAGGAAGAAACTTCGATTTCTGCCAGGCGCATTACTATTCCGTGGACGATCTAACATATCTTTCCGAGGGGCCACAAAAGGTGGTAAGACGAGCATGACAGAAAATCAAATTTGTATTCTGCATAAACAAACGGGGTAAGGTATCGAACACGTATTAGGAAATCCATGTAAACAAAATCTACATTCGCTGCCCAACCATCAGCTGGCAAGAGGGAACATCATCATCATCATAGACAGCAATACTTCAGTGGTTCACACTGATATCTAACTGCCATACAACCACGAGGGAAAAAAACTTATGTGAGAAAAGGGTAAAAGAAGGGGAATGGACTTAACTACCAAAAATAGCTACGTCTATATTCAAACATACAACATCAAGGCGCCTACATCGTGCAAACGGACGACCAAGCTGTAAGTGAAAGTAAGGCGTCATCAGCAAGACAGAAGAACTCGTTTGACAATCAATGCCAAACACTCGCTTCCTAACCTCCTCGTTGCTTACTCACTGGTGCCACCGGACGCGAGCGATTGAACGCAGACATCGGTGGTCGAATACCTGAAGACGGTTCACGTCTTCTACCATAAGCTGCCATTTTTCGCTGCCGTAAAGTAACACAGATCGAACCAGGAGATCTTGGATACAGCCGGCAATCAAAGAAACACGGTCTCCTGCCGACAACCATCGACAACGATCAGTTGCAAATCCATAAACTAAGTTCAGCAAAGTGTACGAAAAAATGAAGTGGCGGGCAGGAATGGTATATCGCGGATTAAATGTGATGGCATGGATAGTACAAAATAAACCACGGAAAAAGACAATAATATGCCAAAATTTGGAGGCGAATGAACCTTAAAAATAATGGTGATTGCAGTAAATTTGATCTTGGATGAAATAGAACTGAGTACGTCATTCATGAGAAGATGAAAAAGACGGCTAACTATTCCAAGTGCAGTTTATAAGTATGGCTGATTTGAACCACGTGATAAATCATGGTCGCATGAACCGAAAACAGCAAAGAACAATACAGTAGTTGACATGCGACTGAACGAATATTTCATATGGAATCAAAAAATTAACAATTAAGTGGGTTGTCTGTCATAAATGCCACTAGTAGGTATGATAGGTAGCAGGCCTCGAATCAACCAGTAAGTTCCTTGCAAATAATCACCTCGATTACAACGTGTCATGTTGCTTTCAAAACAGCAACTTATAAAACCACTCTTCGAAAAGTGGTATCACGAACATACGGTTCTCCCCAAAACAGCCCACACAATATTTCACCTGTAGTGGAACCGTGATAGCTTGAGTACCAATTAACACAACGATATCTCGATGATAGTCGATGAAAATGTCACGTCAATGATTTGGATCCTTATTGTTGGGATTGATGTAAAAGCTTAATACGGTGACACTCATCTAAACCGTGTCCTGTTCTGTTCAGTTGTGTTCTCTGTTGCGATCCGGGTCCAAGCGCGCCATGCGTGCCCATGTGTCGAACGCACCGAATCACATCCAGTTGGACCGTTCTAATTGACCTTGCGCTTGCGTGCGTTCGGGTGTGGTAGAGAGTTTTCGGGTTGATGAGTGTGTGGTCATGCATGTGCCGGTTGGGACAGCGAACGTCACTTACGTTAGACGGCTCGACACGTGATGAGCCGCGTGAGAGGGCGGTACAACGGCCACACACCTTTCTCGCACGCCATGTGCAGAAATTGAGTGCGTTTGGTCTTTATCGTCATGGTGTTGAAGGGAAACTGAGACGCAAACATGCTGAACATGGGTTGTGTAGACGGCTCATGTGCACGTGATGGGATGGCCGTGCCAGTCTGACTGAACATCGACAGCAACCTCCGCGAGCGATCTTGTACATACTTTACCCGTGCTTCCTATTTGATGTTCAAATTGGAAGGAGAGATCTTGTCTTTGTGGATGCGCACATCACCCGCGGTCCGAAACCTATCGTTACTATTACAGTCAGTAATACGTGATTACATAATAGACTACCTTGGAGTTCAAACGACATGGTCAGCCGTCCCAACTTTGTCAACGGCATTAGCGTCGATGTTCACTGTTTGGCAAGGATCTTGGCCAGGAAGACTATCGCGACAACCACTCAGGTTTTGTCACACGTGTATACGCGACGCGTCAAGAGAAAGAACTATTCAATGCTACGTAGCAGGTTGAACGACACACCCTACTTTGACGTCGCCATACGAACTAAATGTCAAACGGCCATATGTTGAGGATTTTCGACTCCAAGACCCATACAACTTCATCTAGCAAACGAATCATAAATCAAGGGTTATTGTCACATCAACTCCTCATTCCGTCTTCTACTGTTTCAATCGATGGTTTGCAACAACCAAAATCATTTCTTCCACGCTAACCGGATTCCGATAAGTTCTAACATTTCGTCATGTAGTTCTGTTAGTCATGTATATTTGGTACACCTTTCACTTATGTATTTTTGTTGGCGTTATTCGCCTTCTGATCCTACCCTAACTTTTATGCTATCAGTGCACACTGAGAATACGTATCTAGGAAGGGTGTGCTCGGGAAAAATGCGGACATCCTGAAAGCAATTTACTGTCGGACCTCGGGTTAGTGACCATGACAACGAGTCGCCTACTTATAGCGTCTAGAACAAGGCACGACAAGGTTGTCTGGTTTCCTATTATTTATTCAACTTCGCAATGGCCAGGACCCAAGAATGTGCTCTGACAGACTGAAAACATGATGGTGTGGAACTGCCCTCAGGTATACGAACGGTACTGCTTCAATGTGCGAGGATTCAAGGAGAGCTCCAAACATCTTTGACAGATTAGGCGCTTTAGTTCGTTAGCCTGGTAGGGTCTTAACACACCCTAAGAACGAGGTGCTGTCGCAAGAATGACAGGACTGTGTCTGTTCACATTATTGGAGGTAGTCAAGAGGTCCATTCAATTTCGGGGCTGTAACAGCGTTGATGGAATGTCTGACGAAATCACAAATCACATGGCAATAGCTCGAATGACGTTTACCAACTTGCGCTATCTGTGGCATTCGCATAGTCTCAGTCTTTCTGTGAAAGGCCCAATGTACAATGTCACTCACTGTAAGAACAGTCCTATTGTACACGGCCCCGAAAACTGGTCTATTCGTGCGGAGGGGGTTCACGGGGTGACCAATTTCGACTGTCAGTGTATCCGAATCATTGGAATCATGTGGTGGGAACACCGTGTCAGCAATGACAACGTTCGTCAATTTGTCCTGGGAACGGATAGACATTGTCGATCCATGAACATGCCAATCTCGTCCGTCTCAGACTTCGTGGTTTGATCACATCATACAAATGCCAATCCCCCGCTTGCCACATCGTGCCTTATTTGCTAGTGATCAGTTTGGTTAGAAGCTGCAGCCTGGTAGCCAGTGTGTAACTTTGGTTCGGGGTACGAAGGCAATCACACTGAAGCTTGCTTCAGTAAGCCCCTTTATGTTTCCTGGTTGAGGTCCGAAGGATAATGAACACATTTGATTGACGATACCGTTTGCTATGACGAAGACTAGAAATCGATAACGCTCACGATGCGCAACTTCGTGCGCGTCCGTGTAATTTCTTTTTCCTCCGTCTACATGTTTTACCAACCTTATCTTTTACAATGCCCTCTCTTCTCGTATACATTGTGGCACGTTTGTCATTTGGAGTGGTCGTCCTCATCCTCGTCAGATAGCAAAGCTGAAGAAGGTGCTAAAATGCCCGACGAGTGATTGAAAAGTCGAGTGAAAAAAGCAAACTATCAGCTTTGAGCATACGCTCCCACATCTTTATGCGGCAAGACTTTCACGTACATGTAATGTTCCTACCGAAAACATTGCCGCAAAATATCGGGACAACGAATGCAAGAACACAAAAGATCCGAAATTGCATCAAAATACGGGCATGAGTGCGTAAACCATTAAAGATTAGCAGCAAAATGACCCACCGTTTGTCGCCTTCCAGCTTTGCAATCTGTCGCCGTAATTTTTCATTTTCTTTGTTGGATACTTCCATACAACGCTCCAAATTGCTCATGTACTCTTGACGTTTGATCCGACTGGCTTGTGCGGATAATTTGTTACGTATCTTACGCCGAACTGTTCGCAGTGCACGTTCCTCGGCCCGAGTAAGAGGAAAACGGGCCGGAAGACGTACGCCCATGGACAAAAGCATTTTTCGTTCTTCCACACTCAAATACAGGCGCTCACCCTAAAAGCACAGGGCAAACAAAACTGAAATGTTAGACCAGGAGACACAGTACCAAAAATGATGTCAAGTGGAATGTAACAGGTGGATTTATAGAATCCATTGGATAAAACAGGTCGAATAAAACTGTTTGGTTCAGTAGTATTTGATAAGACGAGAAGTACTAATGAAAACAATGTCACGCAAGTTAGACAACTACTCCTCTATCTAAATCACATTTTAAAAGTAAGGTGAGTTTGTGTCTGACGGGATTAGAGACACAGACTTACACGATTGTGAATCAGCAGGCATACGTCTTGGTAAGTTCTTCTTTGCTGAGGCAAAATGCTGCAGTGCAGCTCTGAAACGTTTTAGGACCGAGATTGTCAAGGTTAAACAAAGCCAACGAGGAAAGAGATTGTTTCAGAAATGTGAAAGCTGCAAGCAGAAAGGCGGTTAAATCCTGCTAATGCGAGGAATGAGTTAGCACAGCTGACAGAGGGCGGTGATTGTTGTACAGGATGGAGTGGCTGCAGTCTAGAAGGTAGGACCATTAGATGGTGGAATACGGGTTATTGCATTGTAAAAGCTGATTTGTTGAAGAAGGAACTGCCAGAATCTAATAGTGATTATCCAGTATATTGTAACTGTGTGAGGCAATCTGATAAACAATCCGAAGACCGTGTGAGGGACAGGGAAACGAATTCTATTTATTGTATTACTGAAAACGTTAAACAAGACAAGAAAATAAGGAGCGCATAAAGTTGCTGATCGCCAGCTGAAAAGAACTCGTCAAATCCTCTTTGAATTGTCCGAATAGTCGCACGTGGTTGTTAACTCGTTATTGGGTGGCTTTGTTATCAAGCGAGCTCTTGAAATTTGACATAAAAGTAATGAACTGTAAGGTAGCGGTCTCCTAAAGGAGCCACGTTCCAGACCTGAATTATCAGTGAAAGTTAGGAAGGTTGGTGAAGAGACCGAGTGCAAATCTACACGTGTAATGGGTCCAATATTCTTCTGATGGCTACGATAACCGAAGACAGCAATCTTTCAGAGACTCAACAGAGCTTATCGCGAAGAGAGCCGGAATCACAAAATCCTGGTAAGGGCAACCATCCATCCATATATATTTTGCTTTTTTATACATCTCACTTTTCCATATATATATATATATATATATATATATATATCATAAGAACGTGATGATCATGGGTATCTCCTTCGTGCCAAACCTCATGGATTGTTGTCACACGAAAACTTCGGCGATAAGACTCCACGAGGGGTAGCGACTCACAAAAAATCGTTCTCTTTTTAAAATCCGAGCGTTCTATGAAACAACCCAATATAAAAGATCACTGGAAGTGGTAGGTTGTTCTAGGTAATATCAGTGCATTAAGATAAGTCCGAGTCGAACGTGCCAAACCTTTGAGAAGCACAACCGACGTCTGATCGTCAGCTGAATAAGGTTTATTTGGGTGCTACAGCAGGGAACAATGTAGTAACTTTAGACAGTTACTCTTCGATAACGGCCCCGAATCTGCTCTGGTAGATGAAATCGAATTAAGTGGGGGGGGAAAGTCTAGATCTGATTCCATACTCTGAATGTTCAAAACCACCCCATACATTTTTGTATGTAACTGAACCTTCGAGCCCCAGGGGTTTTGTTACTTTGTGTTAACCTTGCAGAACTCAGCAACTGGAACTTTCAAGATTGAACACCAACTACACTTGACCGCAGCCTTCGGATTTAGATAAGCCTTTCGGCTAGCCCACCTCGAAAGGAAGCACTAGACTCGAGTTCCGGTCTTATTAGAGCTCACCAGTAGTGCATAGTGGTGCTCACTCTTGAAATACCCTAAATCCCCGAATCTTCACTACTGATTCAAACCATGCTCAGTTGGTTCAATTAAAGCTAACTTCAACCTAACTGAGAAGTCCTGATCACGCGATTATCGATTGGATAGAGCACAGCGATTCTGCTCATTCTCCCTTAGAAATGATCGGGCATGCTGAACATTATTCATACAAGGTGGTGGTTGGGCGTTTAGATTTGATTACTCGGTTGTGCCTATTGTGAGGTTGTTGGCGTAGTGACTAACACGCTAGTCTTACAAGCACGAGGGTCAGAGTGCAAACTCCGATCCGGACAAGGATATGCACTACTGATGAGGTCTAATAAGAGCGGAACTCGAGTATAGTGCCTCCTTGCGAAGTGGGCCAGCTGAAAGGCTTACCTAACACATGACGCTGCTCCAGAATTTGACGGAGGACAAAAATGTGATCTATACAATCCGCCCAGGACGGAACCCTCTCTGTTCTTCTCTGGTGTTTAACTCCAGAACTGCAGTGAATCGACGAAGTATAACAGATGCCAGAACCCTTGAAATGACTAGGGTCAAACTAATCCCCTTCTATTGTTTTCACAAGAGCCCCGGTCTCCTTTTTAAATATAGGAACTATCAAGCAGTTTCCTGTATAGATCAACATTATTATTAACTGAGAGTATGCCCAGTTCTGTTCTCCTGTGAGTCTGCGATGCATTGAAGACGTAAGCAGATTCTCTACCCATCTGAAGTCAAATGTACAGCATTCTCATTTCATAATCATATCAAATTTGGTCGCGTTGATGGAAGAGACGCAAATCGTGTAATGATTGTTGTAGCGGGTACAATGCAGTCAGCAATCACACTGTACTCTGCAACAACGAACGCATGTATGTGACCGTCATCGTACCATAGTTCGAGTCAGTTGACGGGATAAACCAGTCGAAACAGGTTAGGTGACGGAGTGAGACAACGCGGACACAGACGATTCTCGTAAGTGCAGGGTCACACGCAAAATCCTTCTCTCTTTGAATTGTTTTGTCCTTCCTTCCATAAAGCGGGTTTGTCCAGTCGGTTTCTTATCGACCGGTAGGCTTGTGGTCTTTGGCGGATCGACGCGGACATTTGCGGCACTGCGGGTACATCTTCGGTTGCTTCACTGACATAGCCAAACTGCACATAGTGGAATTTTTATTTGTTGTCCTGTAAAACCTATGTACCGGGCCTAATACTGCCAGTTATCTTCAGTAATAACAATTCTGAACAAGATCTTTTTGCTCGTATTAATTTTAGATCGTTTGCTCGTGCGTTGCAGTGGGTCACGATACTTCTCTGTGTGAACAGTGACTGTTTGAATTGCTAGTTTGAAGCGCACGGTCATATGAAGCCGGTCAGTTATAGGCGAGGTTAAGCTTCATACATAATGATCAGGACCACAATCCTCCTTGTTCTTTATTCGCATGTATTCTAACGTTTTTCTTCCAGGTAGACCCGTGGTGTTTAATATTTTGAAAAGCTGAGTGATGGTTTTAGTCTCCCTACCGTGTGGTTTACTGACGGGTTGTAGAGGGCGATGCTCGAGTGTTTGATTGCATCCACACAATTAAGGTATGAGAACTCACAACCATTGCACTATGGTCCGTTACCGATAACAATCTCCTCAAATAATTCAAAGACACTGAATATGCATTTGTGCCACCTTGTAACATTATCTGATGTTACCTGATTGCTTGTATGAACCTGTGGCCAATTGGTTCAGGAGCGAATAGCGTCGAACAGATTCTTCTGTTTTTTTGGGCCAGAATTTACTTGGGCCCATAATGTATATGACAATCTTTATTCATGATCTTCTTTTGTATACAACGGGCTATCTTGGGGCCGGGACAAAACAGGGGACTTCTAGCTGGTAACTGACATTACTGATAGGTGTCTGTAAGACCTTATATACATGTGGACATTTTGAGCCACTAAAAATAATGTTTGCCTTGTTTTCCGTGTTTATGATGCGAGGATATTCTTCTTGGACCCAGATAACACCAGTTGAAAGGGGCAACTAAACAGAAATGTGCGTCAAGCATCCACATCAGCAACAAAAAGTCCGCCCGGAGTGGAATGATACGAAGTTAGCACATCAGATGATTTGTCGTTAGGAGGTCATACTTTCGGAATCGAGCTAATCAGCAGTTGTATAGTAGGATCATTTTGATTGTCTTTCTTGTGTTCAGCTGGGATACACAACGACAGCTGCTCTTTTGCCAAAGACGAAGTTAAAGCGATTACATTCTGCGTCTCCTTCTCAGTTTCGTCTCTCAATATCAAGCGAAGTAGCTTATCAGCCATTCAGTTTCGACATCCACACCTACAAGTAATTCTACGGTTACAATTAGGTAGCCATGCGTATCAACGACTGGTGCGAATTGATCGGATCCCATACAGCACCACAACGCAGAAGCATAACAAGGGTAACCTGGTCCACATACAATGCAAAGGAGCATCCGAACAAATGCGAATGTTATTTTTCACGAACCTGTACGCGCGTCAGCAATTATTTCTTTCCGGCTGGATAGTTTCGTTCTACGTCTGATAACATCCTTGGCGCATTAGCGATCGCTTACTCTTCAACTCGTCCAGTTTGAAAATGAACAACAAGAATATCAGTGGGGCGGAACTTTGAACATGTTTGATTGAAGGTGAGTCCTGTCGAAACAGAGGCGCTTCGTCGTCTCAATTCTTGGAAGGTATTCTCTTGGCAAGCAACTCATTGAAAATGTTTATTACACCCCATCACTTTACAAGGTAGTCCGGCCATGATTGCAATGTCACAGACGTATCCTAAGCTTCAGGATCGCGTGCAGAGAATGGACTTCACCTGAGCTGTGTCATGCGGAATAGGTACATCCATAATGGCGCTTGTACTGTCAAAATCAAGACGACTATCGACGTGGGGGTATAATCTACTCTAAGAATTCACTCTGTGGAGCGTTGACGACATATTTGATCAGATTCACTCGAACGTTGGTGTTTATCAACCATCGTAAGACCGTATGTTGGCGCTCATCATGTTCATCCCTAGTGCCGCCAAAAGCACTCATATCGTCTAGATATTCCGTGCTGTCGAGGAACTGTATCATAGTCGCTTACCAGGCGTGAAAGTTCAGTTTAAATTCATAAATAAGATATTGTACTGAAGCAAACCATCAAGAGTGAGAAGGACAATTCTGTGTTCCCAATGGTCTGTAATAGGGTACGAAAAAGCGCGCTTCTACTCAATTTTGAGAACACTTGAACCAGATAACAATAAGTTCATCACTCGTAGGTACCACTAATTTCTCTGTGATCATTTGATTTTTCAGAATCTGCGGGTAGTTTCAGATACACACGTTGCTGCCTCTATCGGACGCATATATTGAGAGTTAATGACGAGTTCAGTCACGTCGTCGTTTAGCGTATTGTTTAATATGGTGGGCGCAACCTCCCAATTTACCAAATGGATTGAGTGCAGTTGAGTGATAGGAAACGGCTTGGCATGTAGCCTCTGATAAACTCGTTTCTTCCCGTATCGAATTCAGTTAGTGGACTCTGCAGCCAGCTTTGAATAACGATTCTTTCATAATGGTGTGTTTAGTGTGTTGATTGATCTGAGCTGAAATGAAGACACAATTTTCGGCGTTACAAATGCGTTCTGTTTGAGTGCTAACCTGCTATTGGCATTGGTAACATAGACGACGACGGAGGATTTCGAAGAGTGCTATAATCGAGCAGTGATATTGTATCCATTTACAGAACGCTCATTCTTACTCTGCGGTTGTAGCACGTATTGAGAAAGGTAGTGGCTGTAAAAGAATTACTGAACTGTCGTTATTGACGTGGCAGAATTTAATTCCATGGATAACGGACTATCGCATCGAGCACATCAGACGGAATCTTCCTTGATGGGGGCTTGGGTCCGAATACCGACGGAGTAGAAGCTACTGAGGAAATGACAACCGTGCAGATAATGTTCAATTTTATCACGCGTTACTGATCTAGCAGAACCGAAATATACTTAATTTTGTGTGTTGCACTCTCGCTACGAGTACACCCGCTTTTTTTAATTTTCGGCCATCAACTGTTGTACTTATTAACAATTTCGATAGTCCTATTCACCGCGCATGTTCACTGAATTCCTTCGAGTGTGCACAAATTTCTGTCTTTTGAGGAATGGATGTAACTCGCAGATTCTTACAACTTGGTTCACGCAAGCAATACAGTTACTCAGTGACTCAGTTATTTCTTAATCCTTTTCCGAAAATTTTTACCGGGCAACTATGTTTTTCGTTCGCTTGTTCCGGACACGATGGGAAACGATAAAGGTCACTTACAGCAGAGGATACAAGACACCAAACAGTTGCCAGTTCTCCTGTCCTATGATGTTTTTCGGTAATTTAAGTTTGTTATCTCCATTCGGACCAGTCGTTGAACTCAGGGTTGTTTGTAGTTCAGTGCAGGCAACAAATGATGCTTTTCATTCACTATAAGCGTCAGCGGAAGTCTGTACATTGCGGTCAGCCGAA
>LUCH01002655.1:56661-76683 GCA_013368495.1 Paragonimus heterotremus
TTTGTCCGAGTTGTCTGTGAAGTGAGTGCACTTAATGACGCGGAACAGTGAAAGCCGTAAGGAAGTTGTCTTGCTGATGACGTTTCACTTTCACTTACAGTTCGGTTGTTTGTTTGTAAAGTGTGGGCGCCTTGATATTGTATGTTTGAATATAGACGTGGTTATTTTTAGTGGTTATGTCCATTGCGCTCTCCTTCTTTTTATTACTCTCTTCTCATACAGGTTTTTCTCCCTTCGTGGTTGTGTGGCAGTTAAGCATCAGTGTGAACCACTGAAGTATTGCTATCTATGATGATGATGATGATGGTAATATGCAGGGCGATCCGCAATGCATATAGGATGCAAGGGATGTTTTTTGCTCTAAGTGAACGTCCATAGAGAAAATGTTAACGTTTAAACGTGACGCATAAAAGAACCGACCAATCATCAACAGTGGACAGATCACGAATGTCTCACGCAGCCGTCGAAAGCTCGGTCTTTATCGGCCGACGTACAGAAAACGATAGAACAGTATTGAATTGGATGAGCTTATCTAGGTGCTATACACAGTATTGGGTGAAAAATGGTGATTGAGACAACAGCAGTAACAAGTGATCATCTCATTTATTTTGGATGAGTGCACACAGGCAAAACTGCAGCAAGGTTGAGTAAGGGCAATGTACACGTCCGATATGTACAAAAGAAGAGTGACTTTCGTTTCATCTTCAGTCTTAAACCCAAGAATGCATGGTTTGACTAATTTCCAGGCCACAATGCAACCTAAGCTATCAAGTTCCCATTATGCTAACTGCTAATCTTCCGAAGTAGTCAATGACGTTTAATATGTAAGTAGGGTGTGCCACAATGCTAACCGCTGGGGCAAAACACTTTCATCGCCGAATATTACTAGCCAATGTACAATATCCGCTTGTTCTAAATGCCAACCGTAAAAGCGATTTCGTCATTCCACAGGCGCTGACTGTGATTGGCAATGTACACAAGAAAACAGCTTCCGATCAGTGCTGTCAAAAACGAAATCGTGAACATGTTTCCGGAGCCACTGATTTGTCAAATTCTCAACTGCGAGTGTTTCGCCATATGTCCTAACGACTGCGATGATTACTGATGAGTTTTGTTATCATCACATTTGTTGCTTCTGTGCGCAATTGATCCCAGCTTCGTTAAAACGTTGAATATACCAATGAACAATCTAAACATGGCATGGCGTCAGCTGAGAAGGCGGGTTGAACTCACTACCAGATTTCGCATTACTATAAACGTACTGCCAAAAACCATAATAAAATACTCATTTCATTGAAGATTTCTCTGAAATTTGTATTTTTCTGGTGCCCATTTGCAAAAAAACACTTGTAATCTCTACGTCTTTCGATCCTTCACTGTGGGCTTGCAAAGCCTCTCTGATTGCCAACAGTCACTGGGATTTACCGTTTCGATTGCCTTCAATCTGCACATCTCGAAAGTCTACCAGAACCGAGCAAGCTTGATCATGAGCAATGGTTAGATACTGACAAAGCAAATTTCTAATTTGCCTGATTTTACTCACATCCCGAAAGTGTGGCAGAAGGTGGTTATTGTCCCGGTGATACGCCCGAGAACGCAGAAGCAAGTCAGATGATCGAAGCACGCAGAAGTTACCACGATAGTGGGATTGTACAAAGGGCGTATATAGAATAGATATATTGCTGCAGTGCTCTATTGGCGAATATACGCTGTTAGGTATTTGGGGTTTGTTTCAGTGTGTATAAGTATACGCTAGAGATCACTTTGAACGCACCATCAATCTCATTCCAGATTGTAAATGGCTTACAAAGTAATATAAAGACGTCATCATGTTACAAGACTTACTGGTTTTCCACAGGCCAAATCTTCATTGTGGAGGAAGCTTTCCTGTCGAGTTACTGCAGATATACTAAAGGAATCATCTTCGGTCTTCGTTTTTTGAAACGGGTACCGCATGTGCGGGGAAATGAGTAACTCATGTTTATGTTGTTCCATTGAATTACCAGACTTCAGAGGGCAGTCGGATGGGGGCGCAAAAATAAGATCAGCCAGCATGGAGTCATCTTTCGAATTTTCACGAGTACTCAATTTCTTTTCAAAACAAGTAGGAGTGAGATTAATATCGTTTAAATCGACTGGGCCGTCGATAGTTCCCAACTCATCCAACCAGTCGAAATCCGAAGGAAGATCGCAAGGTTGACCAATCAAGGACTGTGGAATATCGTACGTTTCCACCTCGAATGAGAATAAATCCGTTGCTTCCCAAGAAGTGTCTGAAGCAAACAGCAACCAATAGTAAAAAAAATATGGGGTTTAAATCAAACTAACAATAAGTTTCATGCACCTCTTAGGAAGAACAGCCGGCCTTTAACATAGTACTACCTTCGAGAAATAACGACCAGTCCGCCTGACAGGACTAGATCAGTAATTTTCAAAAAAAGGGACACGGAGGTAGACAGGTAGTCAGCATGGATAAAAACCGATTCACTTTCGTGGCTAATCGATGGACAGGAAGTTTGGATACGTATATAAATACAGGGTGGTCCACGGAAATTCAAACAGCCTGTTATCGACGTCCGTTTGAGAAAACGCACATGGCCGATTCAGTTTCAACGCAGCCCTCACCATGAAAGCACGAAGTAGGTATGCCGATCGACCGTCAATGCGAGATGAGCGTCGGTTGGCTTCCCAAACGGACGTCGACAACGAGTCAGCAGAATTTTAGTGCACCACCCTGCGCGAATAAACAAAGAATAGAAAAATTGTAAGACCGAATGAACAAGTAAATCATTGAGCCTAGAGTCAGTTGAAGATGCACAAATACACTTCTGACGAACTGAATCAAGAGAGTTAGTGCAAACTTGTCATATGCTGTGTGAAGTGATGAAAACCAACGTAATTAGTAAAACACACAGGACGAGTCCTGCTGCAGCGCAGTAAATGTGTAAAAAAAACCGGCGGTATCATAATACCTTTAGATCACAAACCAGTGTACGCATTCACATCATTACTAGCTTCCCTGTTTAATCTTCTTTTATCCGGTCTCCGTTTATCTTTAGAGTTTTCTTTGGGAACAATCACTACCAATTCTACGATAAACGACCGTTCCAGCCATGGTGCCGTCTGGTCAAGAATGTGGACGTGTGCGTGTGCATTCGAGTTGCGAGCTCATGTGACCAACGCCAGCGTTGACTTCGAACGCTTTGAAAGACTGATATAATAAGCAAGAGTCGAAGGTGAAAATTAAGCTACCTGTCTGTAGAGCCATGGTGTCTGCCACACTGTCACGTGGTATCGAAACGTAATCATTACGTCAGTGAACAACGCGGCAGTTGAACTGCTTTAGCTTACAATGTCAAAGATGCATTGTGAGCATTCGATGATCGCACATCGTCCCGAATACCCATGGGTTTTGCACTGTAAATATGGATGGAGCTGAACGTATAACTATGCTTGAACAGCTTTAAACGTTAGTACACGTATGTAGGATGGTTGAGGTGCAGATCCTGAAACAGCAGTTGTACGAACAATTGAGAGAAGACAAACGAAAATCCGGTGGCTAAACGTTGTCATACAAAGACGTTACCCAAGTGAGTACTGCACTTGGTACGGAACGACGTGGCCCTGAACCGGACTGCTTGATGCAGTGCTATTACAATGCCATCCTTCCAGTATTACACGACGTTCAGATCTCGCTCACACATCTCGATTGCGAGAACTCTTACTAGGCTGAAGACAATACTCAACTCTGACCCACTACGATTTAACCCTTTCGACGGTACTCGCCGCCGATGGCTCGAACCACGGTGTTAAAGTAGTCGTCTCGTACATATACCTGACTGATTCCGAGAAGGCTATTTTTCGAGCCTCGCGTACGCTCAACTCAACAAAGAAAAATCTTGGACAGGTCGAGAAAAAAGTACTGACAATCACCTTCGCGGCGAAGAAGTTTCATAGATTTCCATATGGTCGCCATTTTTCCTTGCTAACCGACCATAAGCCGCTACTGCCCATCTTTGGACAAAAGAGGCGCATTACCATCTATTCTGTCAACTGAGTACAGTGATGGCCCACAATCTTGTTGGGTTATAATTTTGAAATTACCTGCCATTGCAGAGATGATTCCGGTAAAGCTGATGGTCTGTCGTATCTCATCAGCAACCACAACGTAGTCAAGAAAGATGTCGTTGTTGTTAATCTAGTAGTTGAGGACGATGTTTGCCGCCAGCTTTCAGATGTCATTCGTGGAATCCCCGTAACTGCCGTCGAGATCCGAAGCGCCACTGCATTGGATCCAGTCTTCAAACAGGTTACGACTTTCGTCCATACAAAGTGTCCCACGGTTCCTCTTGGGAACGAGATCAATCAGACTTACTGTCGACGGAACTCGTTAAAAGTAGCAGATTCCTGCATGATGTTTGCAAATCGTATGGTCATTTCTAGCCTCTCTCCGCTTCGCCGTTCTGCGACAATTTTATTATGATCATCCCGGAACTAGCAGTATGATGATGATTGCTCGTGGACAAACGTATTGGTCTGGCATGGATGGTCAAATCGAGGATTGAGCGACACAATGCTTGAGGTATCAACAGGCTGCCAAACTACTCGCAGGCAAGATTCTGTACCATGACAACCACCCAAGAGTCCATGGTCGCGCCTCTACTTGGATGTCGCTAGTTCCATCGATGGGGTGCCCTACCTCGTCTTAGCCGATGCATATTCCAAGAAGCCAAAGACAGTTGCACTTTCCCCGGCGGCGTCCGCCCTTATGATTGCTGCTCTGCGCTGTGTTTTCGGTCAACATGGATCTCCTAGCACCTTTGTGTCAGAAAACGAGGCACACATCATGAAAACTTTTGCCGCTGTCCCTCATCCAGCACGTTCGGCCTTCGCTTCATTATCCGCAGTCCAATGAAAGAACAGAACGTTTTGTGGGTATTTCCTGGTGGGTACTGCTAAAATCTCATGGAGGGGGAATCACAGAAGGAGTTCTATATGATATTTTGTTCGCCCCGCCACAACTCCCAACCCTGTACCTACCGATGGTCAACCACCAGCCGAAAGTCTCGTGAACTGTTAACTTTGCACAGTTAGGTACACAACCGAGAGTGCTGGTAATGGAAAGGTGTTATGATGTCCCTGTCAGCGGCAACATATGAGAAGGTCTCCGTAACTAGTTTCGCCTGCGGCATTCGAACGCAGCAACAGCAGACAACCAGCACCTGTTTTCGTTGGATAGCTTGTTGGACAAGTTTCACCAGTGCACATGCAGCCACTCCCAAAGTTTTGCCGTTCCATATCGAGATCATGACGAGCTTCTTGCATAGACGTTGGACCGACCGCTCCAGACACTCACTTTGCCCTATGAGGCTGAACCCTCGGGCCAAGCGCTATGGATGACTGTCATCTCAAAACGCGAGATGTTGAAGAAAGTCTGTTTCCCCCAAAAGTGGTTTGTTTCTCAAGATCCATCAAAGATACAGTTTGATTTTGAATTTTTCTTTTATGGGAATAAAGTGCTGAAACTAAATTTTGGCACACGTTTCTCGTTCTCTTCTAAAAGGCCCACTTTATGTTTACTACATCAATTAAAGAGGGATCCTTTAAAGCTAGTCAAGGGTTATACATAAGCAAACGCTGGTCTGCTATTTTACTTCTAGTTTGAGAGCAAAATACATTGTCGGAAAAAGGCCAAGGTCTTCTGTGTTGTTCTAAACTTTGGGTATTGTTACGTTCGACACCACGTGTTCGTGCGTCAGCCGTTTTCCTAGTTATCATTGACAAAAGGGGCATAACAGGTAGTCTGGACATCAACTGAAGTTTGTTGGCATCTTAAATTGGTTGATTGGTTCGCGTTTTATTGGAGTATCTCAGAAAACATGGTGTAGCAATGCCAAAATAAACGAATAATGGTCGAGCAGATCAACTTGATCAGCTTTGCACTCGTATTACCCATCCGTGATGTTCTCCATATTATGACTGGCTTTGAAAAAGGACGTTTTAGCCCGTTCACTGCCCTATCCAGGTACACTTTCTAATTGTTGGGAATGGCAGCAGACTTGGTAGCTCGAGTTAATGGTCTGGGTGTTTATCTGTTCGCCGAGTTTGACGTTTCAACTGCAAATATTTCAACACCAAACGAGGTGACACCATCGATGTGTGAGGGGTTGGGCTCGCAAAACACTTACGCACCGACGATGTCACCTCGTTTGATGATCAAATGTTAGCAACCTAAATGCCAAGCTCGGCGAACAACTGAATATCTAAACAATTCTGAACTGCGTTAAGGTTATTGCTAATTAATGTGTAGAATACAGGTGAGTTCTCAGAAGGACTGATATTTGAACACATGGGCACATACAGTTTAATAAGTTTTGAGAACAAGAGTGTCCACTAAAAACCATAAAGCAAACGCAGTTAAGGAAACGGTTAGGGGAACAGAAAACTCGGAACGACAACTAAACAATGCTATTTTTATACTGTGAACACCTTTGGCTATTGTTTGCATATATTTTATAAAAAAAGCCGGTTTTATTGTGAGTACCAAAGGTCATGATAACGTACACAAACAACACACACATATTCTTACTATCGACTTCCGTTCTTTTCTAAACCTCTTACCAAGTGAGATTCAGAACCTACTGGACTTCAGCCGAGGAGAGCCAACGGAGGCCAAACACGGCACTATTTTTAGCGTGTCCGTACGCTTATTCAGTGTTACGTATTTTATTGCAAAAGTGCGACCTTGAACAGACATGAAAGTGATACAGAATCAAATTAAGAATGGAGAGAGGATTGTACCTTGCACAGCACCATAGCCAGCGATGAGTGGCGATGGGGCTTGACCACTGAATTATGTAGGCTGGATTCGAAAATAATCGCGTAAAAGACCAACAGCTGAAATCTGGATTCTTTTTTTTGATAATTCGAAGTAATCTTTTTTTTTAGTAATGCCGCAAACATATCGTTGTGAACTAAAAGAACACATGCGAACGACTCCTGCTTGCTGTAAAATATCCGCACCAAATTTTGTACGAATGAAGTCAAACAGTTTGGGCGTCGTGTTTAACATGTTATTGATAAATGGATTGAGAATAAGACAACGTTATGAGCAACTTGTAATACTCTACGTTTCAACTACCTCGGGTGAGGAAGGCCACCCGAGGTGGTTGAAACGTAGAGTATTACAAGTTGCTCATAACGTTGTGTTATTCTCAATCCATTTATCGACTCCTGCTTGCCTATCAAGCGAGGACAGAAGAGAATGGACAAGATAGGTGAGAGCATCAAAGATCAGGCGTGAGCTAAGACAGACAAACCATGAAGTGTACTCGAGTTTTACTTCGAGTGATAATTAGTTTTCTAACCTTTTTAATGCCGCAGATGCACATGATGTTGACTGAAATTTGGCATATTGCTGCAGACACCTGGTTTCAGTGGCCATCAGCGAAGTGTGCGGACGGCTGTTTAGATCTTTTCGGATCTCACCAGCCACACGCACGTCGGGAAATCAAACTCACAATCGGGGACTAAGTGATATATCATAATCCAGACACGTATTGACTAGGCCACAGAGTCAAAGAGGTCAGAACTGTAAGAAGGCATGTGAATTATTTCCCCAAACTATTGCGCTTCCTTCGTCGGCTCGCGCGGTGCTGATGAGACTCAACCAGGTCGAAACAGCTATCTATCACTTCGCCGATGGTCACTGAGACAAACTGCTTGCAAATACCTTTATCAGCTTCCAGGGTTGTGGTGAATGCTACCTCGCAGGCAGATCAACCAGAAACGTTCCATCCATTTCAGCCTAAGAGAAAAGGAAGCCTGAAAGCTGAAGAAAGTAAGCAATTTTTCTCCTCCCACGAAGTCTCTTCTGAAAGGAGGAAACGTACGACCCAACAGGAACAAAAACTCTAAGAAATTGGTCTCGAAGACAACGCGTGTCAACCCGTGGGTTATGTCTACTTACATGTCCGCATGGGTGTCCGGAAGAGTTCGCAGACACCCGTGATTTGTTCCAAAACTGAAAAACCATGAATGACTTTTAACGTTGCACCGTAAATAAGGCTTTACGTTTGGTCTGAACTCCAAAAAAATCTCGAGCACCGCCGATCGGCACAACAGAAGGAATAAGACCATTATGTCCAGCCAACCAACGCTGGTTAGTCGATCGGCACAATATACAGAATAGACAACAGGCAATGATCAACGAAAGTAAGTGAACTTACCGATGGAGACATAGTAGTAAATGCAACGCACTGTGTAGTGGTCTTCACTGAACAGTACGAAATGGCTAAGACAAAAACTAACCTAACTTCATTACATTTCGAAGACACGGAGGATCCTTCGAACAAACAAACCCAATTAGATAAACGGTTTAGCAGGGTCTACTGTCGTCTACTGAACAAACAGGGCGATATCGATCGAACGCCGAATGCTGGCTAACGATCTTCTTGAGAATCACAGTAACCTCCCAATGCCAATTCAAAAAGATCACCAACTGATTAAATGAGAAGGAAGATCTAACACTTACGTAACGTAGAGACTACGGGACCCAGGGAAACTTTTAGGGGATGATAAGTATTTATGAGTACAACAGTGAGGTGTAGTTTGTCTCAAACACATCAGTATGGTTAATACATACTGTTAATACATATCGTTATAGGTTCAACTTACAGCATGGCCCGTCACCACCATCATCATCCTCATCATAATCGACAAAGGCTAATCAGTAACTGACAATGAAACGTAAATGCGGTTCAGGATGAAGTTGACCGCGAAAGAAATGGAAAATAAAGAAAGAAAAGACTGGAAAATACAAGATCATAAATCTCGTAGACAGACAAGCTAGGAATTGTTGTGTACTGGCGGGTTTCAGAAAGTTTCTAATTAACGCTTTGCATGATCAATAGCAAGCATTTGAAAAAAAGAGTAACCAACAAAGACCCGTATCTAAAAAGTTAGTAGACTAAGAAGACAGAATTACAATCACAGTACGGCATTTTACGAGAGCAAAGCTCAGCCAACGACCCCGCCTGCTTGAATGCTGTTAATCTGAAACACTGCACAGAAAACGTATACGACCATTTAACAACTTCAATACACAACGAGACAATGACAGTATCGATCATAAAAATGCAGACTGTTTTGCACACACAATAGAACAGTCAAACTCTAGTGCAGGACCAAACCTAACACATAGCCTCCACACCAACAGTTACGGCTAACTTGATCAATGTACGACTACTTCAGAGTTTCGTCATCATTCTTTTCAACGTCAGTGGTTACTACCGATGACTAAGTGACATACAACCAATGAATAAGTAGTCCCAAATCACAAACAAAAACAGGGAACAAACAAAACCCAATCAACACGAAGATGCTCACCAGTTCCCAATAAATATTGGAGATAGGAGTTAGGGAACAGTTAACAAAAATGAACTAGTGGGTCACGGAATGCACGTTGACCTGATTCAGCCGGCTGCGTATGCGAAAGTACGGTCAACATTACTACAGCAAGCCAGATTGAGAGCAAGAATACCTCGAAAATTAAAATCGTCCGTACTCACAAGGAAAACATACAAATTTCGGTTTATGGGTTGTGGGTGTTGCTCAACTGAGAACTGGCTATGAAAACCGCACAAATCGCCTATCTTATATCAAATCCATCCGATCGCCCTCAAAGGTGGTAGCTCAAATAGTTAAAGAATTCACAGTATTATTCAGAAAGCTCTGCGGAACACCAAGCATCGTTCACATCTAATAAACCATACCTTAGTCTATATTCAAAAGCATTGAAACTGCTTACTGGTACTCTGCCTCAAAGATTAAACATAACGTAATAAAGATATATCCATAACGAAGTCTCATGCCCATAAAAGACCCCACTGTAATTACCACGTCAAGGTATGTAAAATATATAATCGGGTTGAAAGTAGCAAGAAGACAATTAACGAAAATATCGTTGGTTCATCGAAGCACCAACAATATACACGTACATGTTAACTTGGTCCATGCATATTATGGATCGGAGTGTCATTGATCCTGATGGCAGTCCCCGAAAATCAGCGATTAATAAGGGAATGCAAATGAGCAAAACATGTAAATTAACAACCGGAAGTAAATCAATAAAACAGATAAGTTTGTTTCACGGACAGATTCATAGTCAACTACGACACACAGCTACGTTCGACTGTTCCTTTGCAACGATGAGAATGATCGCGCGCCCATTGACTCCGCAGGAGGCACTTAATAGCCCAGCTCAACATAGTGGTCAAAACCTACACGGTTCGCAACCACGGCATCGGCTGGTCAGCTTGTCGGGAAAGTACAATTCCCCCAAATGGTTGATCTTCTGAGATTTTTCAAAAAAAATATTTTGATTTTAAATTTCTTATCCTTTTGTACCATAGCATACTGAAACTTTATTTCGGCGCAAGTTTTCCCCTGCATTATGATTAACCCATTCCACGTTTGTCGCATCAATTAAGGTGGGATTCTTCAAGGTTAGTCAATCAATAAGGATGTTGATCTGTTGTCATCTTAAGCTTGAAAGCAAACACATCCTTCTGGGGTTTTGAGTATCGTTACGTCCCGTACTGCGTGCTCACAATTCGCACACCGTACATTCGTGCGCTTACTATTTCTGGTTTTCGGTGATCACCAAGACGACAACAAATTTCTATCAAACATCAACAGCTGCACGGAAAAAGCACAACGCAGCAAACATATTGCTTGACACATCCAATACAAATTATACGTTTTTCCTTTCCCCTTCGCTCGCCCAGCAGCTGATGCCCTCTAGGCATACGTTAACAAACCAATGCGTTATTCACACAATCAGTCAGCTTGACATGATCTAACTGATAGTGATGACGACCTTCCAGAAGTGGGATCCAATGTGCATCTGCCACTCCGATTAGTTAAGCCTCCGATTCGTATAAGGGGAGGTTTAACGCAGACATGCATTGTATACTCCTATTTGATAAACAACTGCACGGTTTGTAGCAACACAGTTGACGATGATTTGTGAAAATGCCAGGCGATTTCTATAGAGATATATCGTCGTCAACATTACGACCAATGTGATGACACTATCCAGACAAATAAGGCGTCAGTCTGTTTGCTGTAACAAAAACAATCAAGTTCAACACGACATTGTAACAACTCTTGACACCTCGACAAGACAGTCCATAATGAGTTGTCGATAGCCAACGGCGAGACGATCACAGATGTGCAATAAGGAAAAGCCATTCTATGACTACTTTCCTTTAATGATGAAATACAAAGCTTGACGTGCAGAGTCAGCGGGGGACGCATAGTTGTAATAGGTAATCAGCATCGCGAGTATGTCATGCACGAACCCAGCACACCATCTGATTGCTTTCCTTCGGGAATAAATAGTGCATACAGTTCACCGGCAAGCATAATGCAGTTTGATTGTTTGTTCTCACTTGGGCGATCAAATGTGACATCCCGGAAAACATCTTTGACAATATCTGAATTGTTGTCCGCGGGGGTGGGCGTAGTTACAACAAGGGAACAAGGTCCAATTAGTATATATAGACAGAATTTGACGGAAACAATAAGTCTGACAACACGCAAGCCACAATTCATCGGGATTCAACTGATCGAGCGTTGCTCTGTCTTAGAGTGCAGCGAGATGCCCATTTCAGTTTGACTGCATGATTTGGACTTGTAGTCACCAGAGACTGTCAGAAAGTGGTTAAGCAATAGCCATGACCAACGACGTCAAAATAGTGAATGCGCATTTTGGAGATACACTATAATTCCAGCGTCATACCCAAAAGAGTACAAACCATGGCATATTGTTCAGGATGTGTGGACATTAAAATACCGGCGTTTATCAGTTGCTTCAGTTTGGAGAAACAGAAAGTAGAAGTAAACGGTAAGTAAAGTGAGTCGACGGATTTGTGAAAACATTTATGGTTTCGAATAACTCAACGTTGATTACGCTGCAGAAAACTGGAAAATAAGCTCAGAGTTTCTTACCTGCTAGGTTGAATCATGAAGAACTCTAA
The DNA here is from genome assembly GCA_013368495.1 of Paragonimus heterotremus. Classification (NCBI taxonomy): domain Eukaryota; kingdom Metazoa; phylum Platyhelminthes; class Trematoda; order Plagiorchiida; family Troglotrematidae; genus Paragonimus; species Paragonimus heterotremus. Next base: position 68,703 of record LUCH01002655.1, read on the forward strand.
CTAGAACGAAAAATTACACAATCTGAGTGGCTTGACAGTAATGACCTAACGCAGTGTGGGGACGTTGAGTAAGACAAGGGTAACCTACTACTGGGATATCAGTCGTACCGGAATAACAGGCTGAGCCTTTCTAGTATTGAGATAATTTTCTCAATTTCTCAACGTCCGCAAACAATACTACAACTCGAAGGAGGGGTTCATCCTCTAGAACCTTATCGAAGTATAGTGAAATAGAACCTGTGAATTTTGTCATCATAGCGACGATGCATTAGCAACAGTAATGTTAACAACTAACGTCTACTTGTCACGGAACCATGAAAAGAAAGGAAATGGGATATAATTCGTAGACATCTACGTCCAAGATGGCATTTACAAAACAGCGACCTAAAGGCTTACACTGTCCAGCTTCATTTGTTATTTTTACCGTACATATGTGATAAACCTTCGAAAGAATAAGCTGGTCCGTTCTCGATATAGTGGTGCGCTTGACATGAATTGAACTTTCATTCTTGTAATAATTAACACGGAAATCTCCGTCCCGGAAACACCGCTACTAGCCGGTGATTTGCTCCCAAGACAAATCAAAAGACGCGTGCAAAAATCAGATTCAGTCCTCCCCAAAACGTGTACCACCAAGGTGAAAAAGTACAAAGTTTCTATAGGTGATGTGGTGACCAGAAAAACAGTCCAGAATCATAAGAAGCTACCGAAAAAAACAGTTAGGGTCACTAATGGGCATAGCGGAATAAAAGTCGGATCGGTAAAAAACTAGCCAAGGTCAACCCTCGACCGTTATGAATAGTACCGCTAATTAGGATCGAACCCATCGCTTTTTTTTCTCCAGAACGGAGGCGGTTTTAGACGGAAAAAATGGATGCCCTAACGACGAATAAACTCGGTCAAACGAGGATAGCAATTAGACCAGTGAACCGAATTAGCCACCACCTTGCTTAATTTCTTTAATCAGGCTCAAGGTAAGTTATCAGGTCTCAACCTGGAAAACGGACACGATTTACCGTGATTAATTTACTAATAGACGTTTCATTTTCCCTCAGAAAGTCGTCATCTGGCCACTGTGTGTCTCACATCGACGAAAGTGGGGTTCTTCCGAAGACCAAACAAAGTGATAGACGATGAATCAGCGGTCTTTACGCATGTCCTCACCATCTAAGTGTATAGAATTTCAAGGCTTAGCCGGGAAAAATCCGAAAATCCGCATTCGAATCAACTTAGTGTTAATTCAGTGGTGCCAAAAGGGGCGTGTGAACGAACGCACACGGTGACCAAAAGTATCAACACGTTTAACATCCCCAAATTTCAGCGGCCACGTTTTGTAGACGTGAGGTAAAACAGCTCTAACTGTGGTCTAATAAGAGCGGTCCTTGAGTACAATCGAGACGCCAGTTAGGTGTCAAACATGCTCGTAATCAGCAGAAGACGGTAGTAGTGTTAGAAATACGAGCTCTCACTGTATGTTCCATACTCTCAGTGATTTGCTATACAATTACCTGCATATATAATTCGGTCAACATCCTCCAGAGGTTTAGTGTCCAGAACAAATCTAATAGTACCGAGAAAATATTGGTGCAGCGCTTCCAAGTACGAAGTTACAAAGGGCCGCCCAACCTACGAGACAGATCGGCGGAAAATATTGCCAAGTGAATCAGATTCGTGAGTCATTGCCTACAACTAAGTTCTCCAAAACTAACAGAATTTTGCAGCATACACTACCATGAAGTGCCTGAGGTTCCCGTAATTCCAACAGATTAGCCCCGTCTTGTTTTCGGTTCCCTTTCTTTCTTACAACGTCAAGTACATTAAATCGAGACAGCTGGTAGGCATTAGCGGTTTTAATGTCGGCATGCGACGACAAATAGATCCACAAACTACTCCGATAAATACTGCGGCCGAATCGGAAACAGAACGTGTACTGCAACAATAAATGTACATTCGCGATCTCATAATAAAGTGAACAACGCCTAGTTGATAACGTTTTTCGCACTCAGACACACCCGCAATCTGCCTTCTTTAAAAAACCCACACCAGTTTCGCTTTATTAAAATTAGTCAGTAGTGCCTATCATTGCCAACACCGAGATGTGAACTCCGATCGCATACCTATGAAGTAACTGTGTTGATGACCGAATCACTGTTAACACAACAACCACGACCGAAATATCCCATCTAAATGCTCAGCCACACTCAACTGTGCGTAATGTTCAGGTAGCCTAACCGTCTTGAGAGAATACACAGTAACTATATTGTTAACATCAGTCGATGTGTCACATAATCGGTCTGAATCAACAAAACATCCTAGTACTTACTAGTTATCCTGCAGGTGTCAGTCACATGATCTCAAGAACAGTTAACGCGACCTATTATAGGTTCATTCCTAGAATCATAATGGACGCAAAACAGAATCCTGTGGCCAAACTAAAGTGGAGATCGTACCGAGTTCTGAAGTCGAGCAAAGCATACACAAGTGGATCACAGTGGACTGTCGCTTATGCGCTATCAGTGAGTCTGTCGACACAGACCAGAAAGACATTGCTCACTTGTCACATCTGCATATACCGGATCGACAGGATGGCATGTTAACTGTCTGGACGCGACGCTCTACTGCAATTGTGTGCACATCACAGACTGCACATATCGATCACAGCAGACGAGTATAAAAGACAATACATAAGACAGTGACCATCTTGTGCAACAAACAAATGGATTCAAATTGGTCATTCAGCCGTTAAAACAAGGGTTGTTTAGTTTGTGGTGACCATCTCGCTGGTGCGTACTTCGTTTGTCGTCAGGGCTGGGTTCACTCGTTAGCAAACATCAACAGGCCAAACAGAAACTGAGTGACGAGGTAGTAAAAAACGCAGGTTAGACAGCACTAAGTTAAACTGTCTAGAAGACAATAGTGGATCTGTCCAAACGAGCAACGGACAGAAACCCCAACAGACATGCGGATCCATTGCAAAGGATGCTGTTCCAAAGAAACGTCACAGACACGGTGAAAGTGGATTTCTGTCGAAACGAAAAAGCTCATTACCACACGCTGATTGGTCTCTGAACACTAACTAACGATTTCAATCACACGCACAATCATCCGTATATTTAGTTTCTGTGGACGCATCTGGATGTCTTCTCATTTGGAATGAAATACAGAATATTGCACAAAAGTGCTAATAAACCAAATATGCGATTTCAATCCGAATACATGGATGATCATCTGAAAGCAGTGTCACCTATATCTTTTGGTGAAATACTTGGTTCCGTGCAAAATTGGTGGATATTTCTAAACACCTTTGAACAACGTACACCGGATGGCAGTACTGATTAAAAAAAGGGACATTATCGGGCGATGAAAGAACTAAGAGAAATGCAACACTTGGTATTCTTGAAACTGATGCTACCATGACCAAGAACGAATAGACAGTGAAAATGAAGACAGTTTTAGAAGGTCAGGTGGACCAAACGGCTGAAAATAACAAATTGTTAGAGAAGCAAGTCTCAATACAAGATACTGTTGTCGCGCGGATTCACACCTGAAACTCGATGTAGACAGTTTATACCAATCGGCAAATAAACACCCGGAATGACAGGTGCTTCAAAAATGCACACGTATGGCTCACCACTAAGTCCGATCTTGCTCATGAACAATTCTGCGTACCAAAAGATTGTTCATTAACTAGTGGATATTTTAAATTCCGTTCGCAATGTTGTCCCTACATTGCCTGAAAGATTGCTTTGGATTAATAGGAATCTTGGAAGAAGTTTCGATGAGTATACAGGTGACGTATTTTATGGATGTCAAGTTCGTTTCTACGAATGCTCCCTTTCGTGAGACAGTTAAATTTCTGTGATTTTATCTCAGGTCAGAACAGTGATAGAGGTGTTCCACTTGAATACCTCAAAGACCCTTTGTTTTGAAGTGAACAGAAAACATTCGACTAGATGTTGAAAGACTTGCATACAAACAGAAATCATGGAGATGGGTATTCCGTTCGGTTTGACATTAGCGGACTTCTCGAGAATGACTGAGTAACATGTCCCAGATAATATAACCAGATCGTTATTGTGCAAACAATACGCTGACGATATTTTAATTTTTACTGATGCTGATCATTTTTATTTGTTTTTCGACCATCTTACTAATATCCACCCAACATATGTTTATCTGGAGAAGTTCAATCGAACAACCGTTTAACTTTTCTGGATGTATTTATTACTAGACGTGCGAATGATGTGTTAAAGCGTGGAGTGGTAAACAACCCCACAGTAATTCAGTATTGCTCCAACTGTATGCAAACGCGGTTTGATCAGTCCTGGTTTACATGACTAGGCGTATTTGGACCCTTGATGAACTACAGGCAGTACAGGAAATGTTGAGAAAAGCTCTGCTAACAAGCGGCTATTCCGAAAGGTTCACTGAGGAGTATAAGATGAGCAACAGTAACGAACCCATCTATAATCCTCAAAAGGATATGTTCCTGTTCTTTTTTGTAATGTAAAGAGGACCATCTAACTTAACGATATCAAGCACAAACTAAAGTCTATGCTAGCCCGAACGTATTCGGCTGTGCAGTTGCGCTTGATCTAAACCACTAGGAGACCAATTCTTCCTATTTGCGGATGCAGTTCGTCAAACCACTGTCCCAAAACTATTGTACCAGCCCAACTGCAGCTGTAGTGATGCTTAAATAGACAGAGGAGATCGACAGCCATCATATACATTGGCCGAACACAACCCTAAATGGTTTCTATAGTCGATGACACTCTTGTTGAAATGGATGCTGGAAATCCCACGTTATCAATCCTTAAACGCCTTATGCCAACAGATCACAAAGTTGACCCAATTAACTCACCCAAAATATTGATCCGCAATCACAAGCCGAAGCGACACTTATACGAACTTAACAGCCAGGTTGTGTGTACAAATGGAGTCGAGACAAACTACTGGGTTGCCAGGGCCCTGATGAAAATACTGAGGATGTTCACAGGCGTAGTAAACGGCGAGTAGACGGAACGTCAACATACTACAACCTGTATTCATTCTGTTTTGGTGAAGTGATTAAAAGGGAGTTAAATGTTCCAGATACGATAATGACAGCTATGAACGGGAATGTAACTTAACAATCTACGAAAAGACGGTGAGGCTGATTTTGTCGGGGGAACTAAAGAAATGAAAACGACGATTTACCAGATACCGGTTAGGTGGTGGATCCACTGATTTGTAGTTATGGTGACCTTCAACGAGAAGACTGAGACCATATGTGAAAAAGATGGCTGGCAAATTTATGACTCATCACGGAGGGTTGACAGGTGAGCTGAGCAAAAAGGAAGAGGAGTTCACATGGTTTGAGTCAGCTCAAGAATGGAGACTGCGTGAACAGTTATGGCATTCTCAACAATCACCTGTCAGAAATCGAGAAGGCTCTAAAGCTCAAGTTGTTGAAGCGCAATCAAGCTCCGGATGAGAATTCACATTCTTTCAAACGTAAGTTGTTGTTCGTTCAATACGGGAGAGTGAAAAGACGTCTCGAGGCTGGTACTAATTACCGGTAATTCTATCGTTCAAAACGATACCGGAACCGCAGATGATTACCAGCTGCCCTTGTCTCTATCGAACTCAAGATACCCAGGGGGAAATAGCGCGGCGGATGTTGAAGCACAGCGATAACCAAAGAGGACAACAACACGTTGGTTTCCGACTTGGAAATAGGTGCATTGATCACAGATTCATTTTGCGACAGGCAACGGAACACCTTCATTTTATCCGTGAGCGACGGTCGTTGTTTTCTCGGATTAAAATGTTAGTTTTGACTCCGATGCCTGTCCTTTAGTGAGTTCCCCATCGTAGAATATTTTGAGTGAAAAGCCTCAATCCTTGTATTATTAGTCTGGATGCACAGTGCGCATTTGTGTGTGACTAAATCGAACGTTCCATAACCTGAGTGTTATTCGACAAGGGTGCCCGATTGCTCTCTACCTCCTGAACTACACAATGGAAGGTATTCTGTAAAGGGTACCGGAAGATTTCGAAGGTATCAAAGTAGAGCTTTTGCCAAGTAGAAGGATGACTGATACTACTTATGAGAACGATGCTGCCATATTTTATTCAGACCATGATTCGTTTAAATGACATGGTTGGAGTGTCTACTGTGCAAACTGTACCTTCATTGAACGAAGTGTTGTTACGAGACTGTGTTGGCCATGATCTTGTTTTTGATACAGCAAACAGACTGACGTCTCATTTACCTGGAGAGTGTCATCACATCAGTCGTAATATTGACGACGATGTGTCTCTACAGAAATCGCATGGCATTTTCACAAATCATCGTCAACTGTGTTGTTACAAACCGTCCAGTTGTTTATCAAAAAGGAGTATACAATGCATGTCTGTATTAAACCTCCCTGTACGATTCGGAAACCTAGCAAATCGGGGTGATAGATACGCACTGGATTGAGTAAAGCACTAGTTTGTTAGCGTATGCGTGGAGGGCATCAGCTTCTGGGCGGATGAAGGAGATAGAAGAAACGTACAATTTGTGTTGGGTGTGTCAAGCAATCTGTTTGATGATGGAACGTTTTTGCGTTCAGCATAGTTAGCTGACACTAATAACGACAGAAATAAAGGTCAAATCGGCTAGACGACAATGAAATCACAAGATATTACGGTTGTGACTGTTAAGCTAACCGAAGTCGGAAGGTACGGCTTGCTACGTTGAGAAATATGTGACTATGTAGACCTAGAAACAAATGGGTCAACAGGTCGCATAAGTTCAAACGCTAGACAAACCGAGTTCGGTTTCTTTTGCATTTCTAAAATGAACTCAAGATGGCAGCTTGCAGACTGAGATGATCATACCCTCGTTATCCAACTGTTATGCATGTAAGTGAACACCTGGTCGAGCTGGAATGGATACAGTTCTAAACATATGCCTATTACTAGTAGACTAACAGCAGCTCTATTATGTCGGAGTCTAGAAAAAACTTTCCGGTATCTAACAGTAATGCCTATTAACGCGCTTAATGTCTGCAACAGTGAAAGTGCAAAAAATGCCCTAAACGAAGTTTGCCGCTCCAACAGGTCAACGCGTAGCTCCGATATTCCTATATCAGCCGGAAGTATGAACACAAAGGTGAGTCGGCTGAGTGGTGATAAATGACACTTGGGTGACAGACCTGAACTGGCGTAAAATCTCCCACATAATGATGAGAGAGTTTAGGAGGTTTACCTTGAACACTGATTGTTCATGACAAGTACCAGTTTCGGATGTGGAACGCGTAACTGCTAAACTGGGCGTTCTATCGATCTTGGTCATCCCCCGTCTCAGGAAGATTACACAGATGTTAGTCACAGATGGTGAAACTCTACTCGGGACCTTCGGTTCCAAAAGAGCAAATGCGTGGATTCAGACCATGCTTTAGTCCGTTGTCGATTTAATCAGAAATTTACTGAAAAACACTTTCACCGAACATCATAAACATCATCACCATCACAAACAGCAATACATCAGTGGTTCACACTGATAATTAACTGCCACATAACCACCAAGGAAAAAGAAAGGGAAAAAACCTATATGGGAAGATAGTGAGAAAAAGAGGGGGAGAACAATAGACCCAACCACTAAAAATAACGACGTCTATATTCAAACATACAACATCAAGGCGCCCGCACCTTGCAAACAAACAACCGAACTGTAAGTGAAAGTGAGGAGTCATCAGCAAGACGTCTTCCTTACGGCTTTCACTCTCCGGCGTCATTAAGTGTACTCACTTCAGACAACTCAGACAAACAACGACAACATTCACGCCACTGAGCTCGGCTAAGCCGTCATATCACCTAACTTCTCAAACCACTGACTCTGCGAGTCGCGAGGGCTCCAGCCCGCGAGACGAACCCGATCTACAGTGGCCAACTCCTTCGTGAATGATTCCATTTGTCTCCGCCAGGTCATCGCCCGTCCACCTCGCACCTT
>LUCH01002656.1:3498-14433 GCA_013368495.1 Paragonimus heterotremus
GGGTCAACGCGCTTAGTCTTTGCTTTTCATTGTCGATTGGTTTATCGATAGTGACCATAGACTGGGTAGTAATCTGTTGGACCAGTTCCAACAAGTGTTACGTAGGGGCAATAGTGTGGGCTATAGATAAATAACTACGGCCTAACACTAACTACACATAAACAGGATAATGAATAGAACATAGACAAGACAGGAAACTCACGTACAGTACAAAATAATGTCCGGGTTGATAAGAGTGTGGATAGCAATATCCAGGTGTTATGCTGTGAGTTGGTAGTGTTGCAAGGACAGTGTCAGGTGGATGCGATGTGGTGCTACACAGTTGTGGTGCTGTTCACGCCCTCGTGTCCGTTGCTTTTGCGCGTTGTTCACATGTTCACCATCGGGACGCGGCGTCGGAAGTTGTGTTGCGACTTTATTCGCCCGCATGTGCGTGCGTCACATGACTGTAAGTTGACGCGCGTGAGTTCGCTCAGTCAGTGCGCCTGTGTATGTGTGTGTGTGCATCTGGCCTTGGTCCGAGCAAAGTTGGGGTAAATGAGGTAACTGTCTGTCGGGTGAGTGAAAGTGAAATACGTCTAGCGGAGCCTGTGCGTACAGAATCGACAGGGCCTGCTTAGTCACGCGCTGGCCTGTGATGCCCGTTGTGTCTGTGACCTTGAGAATAAGCCACGGGTATGTGAATGTGCGAGACGGTTAACATGTGGTCTCCTGACTGGATGTGGGACGAATGGATGGCTAGGGTCGAGCCATCGGGTTTAGCACAGGTTGCTGAAATGTTAGTCAACCATCGGGGCACTGGCCTCCGTAGGTAAACAGTCGCCCGTTCCAAACAGTTCTAATAGCACTGAACCCAATACCAAAAATTTACCGACCTGCTGAACACGATGCATCAGACATCACTATGAGAGTTGCTGATCGTTTATAGCAGCGAACGTTAGAGAGTACAACTCGAACTTAGAGATCTTCCTCAATCAGGCAAGTAATATGCAAACAGTACTTATGCACTCGGGTATAATTTTTTCTATAAATCAAAGCTTACCATAAAAATGATGACTAACTTAAGTGTTCTGCATTGGCAGACCAGAACACGCTATTCATTTTTTTAATTGTCCATCTGAGCGGGTCGTTCCAAATTAGATGTCCAAGATATGTAATTTCCTTCTGAAGTAGATGACATATCACCGACTTGATCGTCAGTCCATCTTGCGGTAATCTTCCACAGACTTTTGACATGTTGCCTATAGATTTCTGATTTGTTCTTCCTTACTCGATGACTACTTATATAAACGCGACGGAATAAGGCCGTCGAGTACTGGCTGAATCAAATGTTGGGATGTAACAAGAGCGCGTATTAGTCGATCAACATTGTTCAACATTTGCATAATCCAGTGAATATTGCGGAAACGTTTCCCTAACGGTCAACTTATTTAACAACCGATCACGGACGTAGTCTATTTCTACTAGCACAAGAAGACAAAACCCTTGGAAGCTCAAAAGTTGAGTCGTCTTTACTTAATCATTTTTGTAGAGGATTTCGCTGACTTCCTGGATTCGTGTCCCTGTAGCAGTAACGTTTCTGTGAGTGTTCTGTTTCACCACTTCCGTCTGCCATAGATGTTTTGTTTCTGACGGATATTTCGACACCTTTGAAGATTTTTATCCTGACCAGGGTACTCTGATTATTTTCCCAGGAACCGAGTGCTTCACTTTAGGCTGTACCGTGTTATTCGTTGGTGCTACATGTAGGTTAAACTTGCTGATTGTGTTCACAAGGTAGCATGAAGGATACGGTACAAATCAGTTTGATGGCCTGGTTAGTAATTGAATTCAAAGAAAATTCAAGACAGTTTCAGAGAAAAAAATCCAAATAAGCATACGAAACCCAGGTGATTATCTTATTTGTCTAAATATGTCAACCAGGGCACCATGTTTTGTATGACGCGAAGTATTGCGACTTTAATATTTTCAGCACAACGTCGATCTTCAGACTTCTGCGAGTTCTCCAAGTCACACTGAATATAGCTTGGGAGAGTGGTGAAAACTCGCGTTTAATGTTTAGATTAAATATCTCAAAAAGCACCGTCTTAGACCAATTTCTTTTGTGTAAACTTGATCTTGATATCGTCGTTCTGCCTAGCAAGACGATGAAACTCCTGACTCGGTATTGTGACGCTTTTGTTCGGTTGTTAAGGCTTTACGTGAAACTGCTGGTGTGACTGCAAGGAGAACAACAGAGAGTCCGGTAGATTCGGAATGTAAGAACAGTTACTTTTGCAAAAAGAACACTGCTGCTAACAGCCGTACATGAGGCCCTTCGAGGCAAAAGGTAGAGAGGAACCGTTCTGCTTTGTACAAAGGAATATTGGTAACGTACGGTCCCACTATGTGCTGTGATTGTGTTTATGGCATTTCCGAGACGAGTTTATCTGACGTTGGCAAAGCCCGCGGTTTTGATAATGGTAGCTAGAATACAAAAATTCACGATCGTGGTTATCAGTTGATGGAATGCGTCGACATTTCCCTCCTCGCCAGTTTCACAGTTGGAATGTTTGTTTCCTCGACAACTGTTCACGTTCTAGTAAATTTACCGAGCTTTTGTTCGGTTGTCCGAAGGAGACTACAGATTAATAAGGGACAGCCCATTAACAAATATCACCACAAAGAGATAAAGAATACCCCCACGAAGTAAAAAAGTACATATTGTTACAGTTCATTCGTGTAGTTCACCCGTACACTTATTCAGTGAACCCCAGATCTTAGAAATCTCGTTTCATATAGAATAAATGAGGTCTGCAGTAGCACTTGTAGGTATTCCGGTTGCTTCTCCGTTATCTCTGCATTACGAGAAGGACTAGCAATGGTCAACCGAAAGCGAATGTCATACACATTATAGGCAAGTACTCTGGGGCTGTCGTTCTAGACAAAGATGCGTATGTTCAGAAGATGTCAATATTGGACGAGAAAACAAAGTTTCAGCGAATAGAGAAGGTGGATAACGTCACCGAAGTAGAGGATCGCATAGGACGACATTTTCAGCTGCTCTTACAGTTGAAGATTATTGATGAAGTAACGTATAAATCTCTTAAGCCGTGTGGGTTGTCAACACCCCAACTTTACGGCCTATCAAAGACGCACAAACCTGAGATGCCACTTAGGCCAATATTGGCAATGACGAATTCCCCCTACCACAAATTAGCACGCTGGCTAGTCGCTACCTTAACCCCATTAAGACAAAAATTTCAGGCACACTCCATTAAGGATTCTTTTGAATTGGTCAGTGACTTGGACAAAATCAATCTTTCTAACGAACTGATGTGCTCTGTAGATGCTCAGTCACTGTTCACAAATGTTCCGTTACACGAAACGATTGACTATATTTGTGAGCTCGTTGAAATGAGTCACATTTCGTTGCCACTCCCGACTGACATATTGAGAGAAACTTTGCTGCTCTGTACCGAGAATGTCAATCTTCGTTTTCTCGAGCAGTCCTACAGTCAAATAGACGGAGTAGCTATGGGGAGCCCACTGGGTCCTATGTTAGTAGACTTTTTCATGATAAAAATTGAACAGCAGCTAGCTACAGAGATAGGAAAATTGTCATATTACAAACGATACGTCGACGACACATTAATATTCAGTCAATATAAACAGGTGATAGATAACCTGGTGCAACGTCTAAATAGTTGTCACCGTAACTTGAAGGTTACTTGTGAATTTGAGGTCAACAACTACTTACCATTTCTAGATATACTCATAAGTCGTCGAGAAGATGGTTCGGTTAAAAGAACTGTCTATAGGAAATCTACGTGGTCCGATTAATACTTAAACTTCAGCAGCTTCACACCGGTCCAAAATGAACGAGCACTAGTGAATACGCTTTTTACACCGGCAAGGCGAATTTGTACGCATGACAGTCTTGCAGAACTAGATCTGATTACTTCTATCCTACAGTCAAATGCTTATCCCAGAAGGTTCATAGATAGGCACAGTAGACAAAAAGTACCATCCGAAGAGGTGTTCACTGTAGAGAAAAAGAAGGTTTACACAGAGCTGCCTTTTAAGGGTGATTATATCATGCACCAAACAACGCAACGATTGAGGAACTCGACTAAGCAAACTTTCAATGCAGCTGAACTCCGTGTAATCGCTCGGACTCTGAAGTTACCGTTGCCTTCAGTCGAAGGAGATCAGCCTATCGGTGCCACTGTATTTACCAAGTTGTATGTAACTGCGGAGAAAGATACATAGGCAGAACCGAGAGATGCCTGAGCTCCAGAATGAAGGAACACCTACCCAAATGGGTGCACAGGTCCGTGTTATCGAAGAGCGGCAATGTTGTTGAAACGCGTAAACAGCCAGCTTCCTCAGTCGCTAGACACATCCTGACCACTGGCCACACTATCGATCCATCTTGTGCATTCATAGTCCCTTCCGTCATTCTAACCCAAGATTCTTACGGTTTGCCGAAGCAGTCGCAATCAACCGACTCAAGCCAGCTCTTTGCGTTCAGAAACAACTGTTCGTCAACTTGACCCTTCCCTGGACTTAATGACCTATCCTGACAAGCTTATTGATTATCAATCCCTCTAGTTGTTTGCTATAAAAAACGCACCCGTGTTATTGTAAATTTGGTGATCGTGACTTGCGACGAAAAGAACACTGTTCGTAATTGGATATATCCTTCACACAGAGACATCGACAGACTATTCATTCTGCAAGATTAATTAAAATTATTCACTGTTGGTTATATCACTCTGTCGATTAGCTACAAACTCACTGTTCAAATACCACCCAACTTACTCTCTAGTTCACTCTCCCAATACAATTCTCTTCTGCGCGGTATGGTAACTGAATATCCAGCAACCAAATGGGATGTGGAACACAGGCAAGTCGATAAAATGGGCTGCGGTTTTTGAATGTACCATGAGCAACTGTACTGCAGTGTCTGAGTCAGTATGAAGCTACCCATGATCACAGTCCTGTTGGCTATAGTGAACGACTGTTCAAAACCATATTATTTGGTCGGACAAAGCTCGGGAGATGTTTGCGAAAGAATTATATCCTCTTGATATTCACTCTCCAACTCAAACGTGCGGTTTTCGTTTTACAACATTCCGTTCCCATAGGAGAGTACGGACAAATGATCTCTTCAGTGCCAAAAGACTACTTAAGTTGTCTTGAATGAATGCAAAACACGAGCTAGCATACTTAGGATGCGCGACGCGATGGTATCTCTGAAGTCCTACATGGCAGAGAAGAGTTATTTGAACTGAAGTGTTGCATCGCAAAAAAAACAAGTCTCATTGAGAGTGGAACCAAGTCCAGATAGGGGCAGCCAGAGAGTTTCTTGTTGGATCTGAGCAAACTAATCAACTGAAATCCTCTCCGTTCATGAATTACTCCAGAGTTTATACTCAGTGAGAGCTGTGTATGCAACAACCGTCATCGAGAACAACCGAAATAAGCGCCACAGTATATCTGTCACACTGTGATCAGTAAATTATAAATCTCTTCTGCCTTTATTTAAAAAGTGCATGTTGTGTGAATACAGTCACAGAGCGAAATGAGCAAACTGAGACCTGGCATGCAGTTTTAGGACAGATGAGTTCACCTCTGTCTTTTTTCCTTAGAGTTTCACCATCGTTCAACGACGGAAAATTTTTCGAGCCTAATCAATTCACCTGATCGATCTCTCATTAGACCTGATTCATGAATTGTGAAAACCAACGTTCCGTTTGAAAGAAATTTCCTCAAGTTTTTATCCGCCGTAATTCGATCAAGTCAGCAATTAACTTGGTTAGAGTAACAAAAGAATTATTACAGAAAAATCATATACAATCCAGTAAATCAATCAGGTATTAAGGGTCAGGTGCCGAGCATATGTCACACACACTTCGTAAACATAAAACCATTTCCTGATTACATAGACCCTGATATTTTGTCCATATGTCCCCATTTAAAAATTTGGTCATTAGTTCGGGCACGTAGGTGACATGAACGAACAAGATATTGTTCAAGCATACGTCCTACGTGACAATTCTGACATTCTACAAATGTACATAATGATACGAAATAGCCAGTATCGCAAGTGACCGTGTAGTAATTCGTTCTCACGAGATAGCCATTCAAATTATATATATATATATATATATATATATATATATAATAAATAGACCAAAACTTTGGAATCCAACTGAATTTAGCTGATCCGTAAACAATTTTAAGAATTCTGTAAGACCGTTCTGTCAATCTATTTGGTGAAAATCAAGTATATTTAGAATGTGTAAAGAGGAACTCAACTGTGGTACAAACCAGATGGAATAAAACATTAACGTCACTGTAAGGTTAACTTAGTATGTCTAAAGATATTTATCTTAGTTTCAATGCTGGAGATGATTAAAATTTCATCTCGTTTGATTAATAAACGAACTGGCGAAAATAGGAACTGTCCAATGAGATAGAGGAAGCATCATTTACTGGATAACCGTTATTCTGGAAAATATGGTCAACGAAAACGGTTAATGTTTATTCAGAAATTTTAAATGACAGTTCTTCCGATATCGCCTTTCGACCTCATTTTGGGTGTTTCTGTAGCTTCCAAAAGACGTTGACTCGTTTCCGCTTAAACTGGCATTGTAGTTGTGTGACATAGATAAGATAAGGACACGAATCTACAAGGCTTATTAAATTGGGTCAGTAGTAAACAAACATTGTACTACCCAAATTTCTTTTTAGAAGGAAACACGAAAACTTTTACACACAAGAGTCAAGCTTAAAGCAGATGTTGGATCGTTGTTCCAACATAACCTTGAACACATTTCTCAGTTGGTTTCCTCAAGGTTCGGTGCCTGTACTCTGCTGAACTACGTAAATCCAAAGACAGTCTTATTCAGATACTCAAATCGAAATAAACTGAAAACACATTTACGTACTTGAATGACGGCTTATATATTTAAGGTCAGTTCACAACCAGAACCGACTTAGGACTTTGGTGTATTAGGAATAAGTCGTTAAAAAAAGTCGAATCTGCAACACAGAAAGAATTGATATATAAGCTTCATACCCTCGAACTTCTTGTTATCAAGTTCTATAAAGGCTTACTACTAGTGTGCATATTTTCATTTTATCTAGACTGTTGATTGTCAACTTCTTAACATGATCAGAAAACCGCGACTCACTTTGGTACTCCAAACTCCTTCCACTGGTTGTTTTCTGTCAAGCAGTCCAAAACCGGTCTCACTAATGTTTGCAACCATCACACGGTCACAGTCAGACTGAAGTTAGAACAAGCAACTTCTTCTTAACCGGTCATATATTTTTCCGATAAATCCTCGAGTTTGTGAACTTCGTTTGAGACAAGCGGACTAAGAAAGGCAATGTCATATGCAGACACGTCACTAAGTGGATAAGAAGGATTCCCCCCCTCAATAACAACATATTACTCTTCCTCAACGTTTTTATGAAAGTGCAGTAGTGTGTATTTAGTTGTGCTTTTCATTTTTGAGGAATGAGTTTTGTCCCATTGATGTCGACCACTGTGGGTAAAACGAACTGTGTTAGCCAGCACTGCATTTGAAGGACAGTCAAGATGGGTATACAGTCATACTGTTTTGCTGAGGTCAGACCAAGACCGTTCTTAGAACGTTATAGTACTGTTGACCTTATGGAGGAGATACGTCATGAAATGAACCTCGCTTACAGTCTGTGACAATTGTGCGACCGCCATACAGTGGTGACTAACCACATATCTTCAAGATGTTTGGACCAAAAGAGACAAAATTATCAACAGTGTAATAGGCATCATATAATCCAATATTTGTTGTCTTAAAACCCCAAGACTGATCGTACTTTGAAATGTTGTCAATTTGTTTGAGTAAAAGCCAGTTACCTTCAGTCGATTTCAATAATTCTCGAATAACACCAGGAATGTGTTCAGAATTACCTTCGGAAGGCGTAGACTACGGTTTAAGCAGTCTTTTGGTTAGTTCAGTGTTTTATAGAACCGCCGGAAAATTGGTCCAGAATGAATTATTGCTGTTTGTTTTTGAGCTGAGTTGTCCATAACATATATCTAAACTTAGTCCGGATGGGTACAGGCTAGCAGATGGGTCACTTTTTCACAGTACTCGTCTTCAACACGAGAATTTCACCTCCCCTTTTCTTGTACTTTACGTCAGGTCCGATGAATACAAACATTACTAGTTAATACACCACAGTGCAAGGACACCATTTTTGCGCAGTCTTGTCATCTGGGCTCGCCATCAGGCGAAATGTGTTGCGCTTTCGAAGATACAAGATGCGTTGTGGCTGAATCACTCCAGGAAATTCATTAGGTAGAGTTCCTTGCACGTTCCAGCTTCTACTTGATGAGTGTCAATTAGGTATGACTCCCAACAGTTTGGACGTACAAACATCTGCTCCAAGGTAAGCCCAAACTAAAGCCATTAGGACCAGTGGAGTCATTGACCGGTTCAGGGAAAAGATTTGGATTCAATCACAAATTTCCCTATGGCAACTGAACAAGTCATAGATTAAGTTCATGTATTTCGCGCGTACCACATTTAAGCTTGCCAATTTAAGAAACGAAATAATTCACGAGCGGTTTTATGTAGTTTGGTTAGTCGCTCTCTAATCTGTGCGTAAACTGCTCGAATTCGATCCAGGAATATTGCTTTGCATGCCCACTCGAATCATAAGCGGTACTACGTGTATGATTCCATCTAGTTGCTGCATCTCTTAGAAGTGTTTCTTTCAAATAAGTTGTTGCTGGGGGCAAAACTGTCATAATAATTACCATTTTTAAGGTTAGTAAAATTAATTTTCATCAGAGTTTGTGTTTCAAACAACGATCAAGTTCACATGATACTATCACTGTTTGCCTCAATCCGTTGGAGTAAATTCACCAGTTGTCGAAACCTGACTGATAGTTATGAGTTCATTTGTCCCTGACGTATCAAATCACAAGCTCACAATTTACTGTGGCTACTGCTACTATTGGTCACAGTTCTGTTTTTTGACCCAATCAGAACTGGCTGTAGTGTAATCAATCAATTGAAGGGAAATATTTATAAAAAAAAGATCCAGCCGATGCTTAAGAACGAAAATACAAACAAATTTCTCGAACTAAGAATTTTGTTTTCAGACCCACCGGGAGCTTGGTTCAGGATAAACATTCCATAGAAGGCAGTTGAAAATGTTCTCTGCTAGGAACAACGGTCTATATACCACAACCACTAATTAACTAGTTTGTGTTGGTATGACCCCATGAACAGGTTTGTTTGTGTGTGTGCAGTTGTGCGTATGTATCACATTCGATTCAGTGAGCGAGCTAACACACAATGAACGATAATCAACCGAATTAGAAGCATGCAATTTGCATCGACCGCAGAGTACACGGTTGTTGCCCTTAGGGGAAGCATGGAAAACCAGCAAAAATCTGCTGAACAAGATACGAACAAAAGTTGCTAAGCAAATGAGAATAAATCAGGTCGCATTTTCAAGTTCATGATTGCTTTCAACAAACAGATACGCTGTGCATTAAACAATCAGTGTGGTCTAGCAGTGGGTTGTAATTTTCTTTTACTGGCCCAGAGTTTGTTGTCATTAACCAAATTGAAACAAATGTTCATCACTGAGACCTCTTAGCAAAGATTTCTATCACTAACCGAATGATGTATAACTCAGTGAATTCATTCCTACCCGACTGGAGGAGATCAGTTGTTGCAATCGGAATGAAACTGCCGAAATCTTGCGAGGTACCATTAAGGTAAGCCAACTTTAAAAATACGTTCCCGAAAGTTCGTGGCTGGGATAAGTACACAACAATTTATGTCGTAATTGTCACTAAACGAACAAAATTAGAAGCAGTTTTTTTGCATGGACATATCAATCAAATTTGGACGGGAGGGTGATTATGTATACATATTACAATTCCGAATTGTCCAGTTTTTAAATGGAGCCCAACTTAACAACTGGACGTTATCGGATTTACTGTGACTACATACTTCACATTTGCGTCGTCAAATGTGGGTTGCTTTGGAGGTGACCCAGGTAAGAAAGTCGGTCTATTAGGATGGATGACAGAGTAAGCGGAAGCATCACTATTTCTTTGTCTGATCTAGCCATTTTGTGCACTAGTGATTTTACTGCACCGGCTTCGAAATTCGGACTTATTTGTTTATGAAGACCTTAGTTCCACCTATTATAACATTTTTATTGAGTAAAAAGAAAAATTTTTAGTTTAACTAATGTGTGTAGCACTCATTGTTGCACAGGTTACACATCGTTGCACACATGGTGCACACTAAGAAAAATTTACGACTCATGACTTTGACTAATTGCCGTAGGTACCAAGAAGATTCAATTTGAGTAGTTGTATTTGCCCAACATTTTATATTAGGTGATCACCAGGGGTAGTGAAGCTTAAGTTGATGGAGGTTACTTCAGTTATCGTGTGCATGAAGGGTTCGATTCCGGCAGCTGTGGATTCACTGGCATCACTTCTTTAGCTACCTACTTCAACCTCGTTTGTTGTTACTTATAAATAGAATGGCGTATTACTTAATTTAGAGGGAATCTAGTTGTCAAACATCTATACTTTGGCAAGATTCGAGACAGTGATACAGACAGCATGACCAAACGCGGCAAGCACTCTACCAGCTGGGTCACGAAGCCACACCGGGAGTTTGGAAATTTCCTATTTGGACTCCGTTACTCGCCTATCTCAGTCGCATATGAAATCTACCAAATGGTACATAAGCCACCAACAACATTGCGGAGAATACCATCAAAATCAAAGGAATAACACAAACCCACCGAAAAAAAACTTCATACGCAAAATAACATGCGATGATTGCGAAAATTATTACATTTGGTGAACCGGACGAACGTTTTGGTATTGGTATGTTCGCCGAGCTTGGCATTTAGGTTGCA
>LUCH01002656.1:39068-59064 GCA_013368495.1 Paragonimus heterotremus
ATGAACCTACTCAATGAGTCTCTCAATCCGCTCGACAATTATTGGACGTTCTTTTGTTGCACATAAAGTAAATTAAACACAATCCATCTGTTTACACTGTAGTATACCAAAGCTACCCAGATGGTGAATTTAATTTGATGTATTGCTTATGGCTTCCTACGTTGATTGCATCAACTCAACACGGATCTAACATATCTTACTCCAGAGAAATTCGCGTTGCTTATCAGCACGAGTTTTAACAGTTAGAATTCAAGAAATCCAACGATTTCACCTTACGTCCAGATCTAATAGCCACACCGTTGCGCTATCATTCAGCAGCCCACCAACTTGATGGTAGCGTTCGGGAGAATAACTCCAACAGATTCCCAGTACATTTACATTTTCCCGGAATTTAAAACACTGTTAATTACCAGTCATCAGAGGCTGTGCCACGCAGAATGAAATTGTGGACTAGGTAGATAGTCCTTCTCGAATGTCGTTGCAAAATGCATGCTAACGGTGCTAAAAATTTTGTCTAGAATTCCTACCGACAGTTGATCAGTTGGACTGAAGTTTAGTTAATATACCCCTCGATATTGATCACCGTTTCTGAGTGACAAGCTTTCTCAGATGTTTCGGTCATTAGGTTTAATCTTCAAGACTCTGAATTAGTTGTATTCCAAAGGATAAAAATTTGAGGGACTTACGTTACCTCGTCTCTCTCACCTATCAATATGGTCTCCTATCTCAAAACAGATATCAGAACGTTTAGCCACTAAAAAACCACAGTATAGTGTGGAATATCTTACTGAAACGATACAGTACCCAATGATTGTACTATTTAGCCAATCTGGTGAACTTTTTGTAACATCACCTTCAATGATATGCCTGAAATTAGCTAAAGTTGTTTGACTGAACCCACAAACATTTTGTTTGAAGCAATAATTTTGTTCCCATAATCCACGTTCAAACTGTAAGTTTCTTACTATGGTGTATGCGATCTGCTGAGTGTATGTGGTGATCTCCGGTAGTTCAAGCTGCACACTATCTTACTGCTTACCTCAAGTGAAGTGCAGTCTCTAAAATGAGCAAAATAGAGGAAGTGTGACGTTATTTCAAAATCCAGAATAAATCGTTTTTGGTTTGTCGGAAACGTCTGGTTAAAGGTGCGGTAGCTGCACCGTGCTGAGGTGTAAGCATGTTTTCTTACAGCATTGTGTGAGGCCAGTCCCCGAATGTAGCACAGTACAGAACAGGTCAAAATAAACTCCTAGGTCGCCTTCGATGTTCTACCGGAAACAGTTCCGCTGGTTACTGCATAAGATTCACTGCCTTTCAAATTGTGAACAACCCCGGTAACCAACTTGATCAGTCAGTTTCTCAAAACCTCTACAGATCACGTGGTTTTTCGCTGATGAACTTAGCGTTGAAGTGGCCAGTCGCCTCCCTTGCATAAATGAGGACAACTTCAATGTGCTGATGCATGGGCAGAGAGATAGTGGTTTTCTCATTCGTCAATGCTAGTGAATTCAAACCCTCCATTTTAGCCGGGTCGGGTCCTTTGACTGATCATATTCATTGTGGCCTCGTTAAGCATGAAAACAAGAGACTCACATTAGTAAACCCCAAGTTGATCAATGAACGGTACTAATTCGATGTTACGCAACAGACTGACAATGTAGTATGAACCCCAAACGGTGACAGTTAAACTAAAGCCCATTAATAAATAAACAGATGGCAATAAGCCTAGTTGATGTGTTGGGTCCAGCATACTTAATCAAGGCTAGAAGAAAAAAAACAAAGGCGGATCCGTTACAAAGTACCCTGAAAGCAACACAGTCGAAGTATTTCGAGAGTTGGTTACTCAAAGCTGAATAAAATTATTCCACATAGGTTAATCTACCAATTATTTACATTAATTTCGTTGAAGTAGAGTAGATGAAACCTGTGTAGAGTTGATGCGATCAACGTAGGAAGCCATAAGCAATACATCAAATTAAATTCACCATCTGGGTAGCTTTCGTATACTACTGCGTAAACAGATGGATTGTGTTTAATTTACTTTATGTGCAACAAAAGAACGTCCAATAATTGTCGAGCGGATTGAGAGACTCATTGAGTAGGTTCATCGACCATGTGCTTTGTTGCATTTCTTCTCATTTGGGAGTAAATTTGGTATACTGGTCTATGAGTCAACTGTTGTCCATCTCATCAGTTTGGTTTTTTTGCACATTAGTCGTAGTAACATACATACTCACATCATCGATCGCCCTGTCAGTTTTGTGAATAATTATCCACAATCGATAGTTAGTCAACTCTGACTTCCTTGTGTAGCTGATGTTGGTTGAATGACGACTATTAGTCAACATCATCGCTGGTGGAATGTTTTTGATCACACTTATAACAAGGTTTGCACGACCTCAACAAACTGTTATGACTGTCTATTATCTTGTGTATTATGCTAGCGCAATTAGCCTATGTTGTCCATTTTTCATGTTCGTTTAAATGAGCTCGTTTCATGTCAAAATAGATAACAATCGCATGTTGTTTGTGTACTGTTAATGTCTCAATGATGAATATGGCAAAAACTACGTCAAATAGCTCTGAAACCCCGCCATATGTTTCTGGCACTTTCATGTTCGAAGTACATGAACACAATCCCGATAAAAGCTGGTTACGCCATCCACAACATGAGTACATCTGTTAAGAACGTTTGACCGTCGGTTGGAAGAAATCAAAATTCATGGATAAATGAGTGACTACTTTGAATACAAACGGAAGAGATTAGTTAATACAAGTTACTCCTGTTTCTGCCATTTCGCTGGCTTCAACTCTCAGTAAGATCGGTAGTAAAGATATTCTGATTCCTAACCAAACCCAACTGAACATACCACAGCAATATTTAGAGTGTGTTGTCAGGCGGTTCGTAAGAATTTTTTGGCCACGTACAATTTTTGTCCACGTTAGATAAACGTAGGGTGTATTGACTGCTGTGTATTATGATGAGTGTGCATTTGGAATCGAAGGCCACGATTACATTGAAGATTCACACAAAGAACACAATGGCAAATACGAAAGTGACCCCGATTTAGTAATCTGTTATGGAACAATTCAAGTTCTGTGAACCATAATCTTACCCGGCATCCTACAGAGTAGGCTGAGATTACACTCATTATGTTTATTCAAGTAAGGCTTGAGAACTTTACTAAAGAGGGAAAATCCAACATAGAAATCCATGAAGTCAGAAAATGACAATTGTGTGAGTTTGAAAATCATGAGTACCATTGACAAACAACCGGTGACAGACGTATTGTGACGTGTATCGTTTCACTTCAAACAGCTGACGATTTAACCGAACCTTCTGGATAACGAGTAGAGTGTTAGTCCCTATGTTAGCACGGACAAGTTTCTGTTACGGCTTATCACGTTATGCTCAAAGAAAATATTAATCTCTTCACAAAACCATATCCTAGCATTTGTGATCTACTTTAGAAAATATGGTTAAACTGGTTAGTCTATGGTCCTGATAGAGACAACGGATTATCTGTAAGGCACACTCGCTTATAGGTTCGCAAAGTTTCCGAGATCAACCGGGTGACAACGAAATTCAGAGAAGTTACTAGGCCACAGACTACGATAAATTCAGTCCAATACCCTTCAGTTGATTTCTGAACACCATGGCAAGCATGAGGAAGTATATCCTGCTGATGTTTTTCCTGTAGACCAGTTGGAATGGCACGATCTTTATTTATTTTATTGTTTGGATTAAACAGTGTTATAATCACCTTCTCATCATTGTGACATGCTGTAACCCTGGCTAGTCGAAGACGAAACTGAGCATTCTTCAATGTTTTGTAACAAAATTTTTCTAGCATATTGAGTGGTATCTCTGTTTTATCAACGGGTGTATAACTGAAAGGCTAGTTATGTTAAGCGCAATGACAAACTTCTAGATGTAAGGATTAGCGGGAAAATTCTGACGGTCCTATCGACGAGGCAACCGTTATGTGGGTTACACAAATACAAGCGTGAATCTAACTTTCCGGGTGTTCAACATCTGTTAGTGTTCATTACAGTGCTCATTACGCATAAATGATCACTAGTGATTGCGAAAACCCATCCATCAGTTGATAACTAGTAGTGGTTTAGAAATTGCACTAGTGGTCTTCGTAAGCAAACATACCTGGATGCTCCAATCGAGTTTATTTTTCTCACCATAACACTGGTTTTAGTCCCCGTGTCATGTGCTTTATGAGAATATATGAAACAATCAGAGCATCCTAACACATGTCTTCTGATTTCTCTGTCGGAGCATAACAATAAGACAACGTATTGAAGTTTCCTTGGCTAGAAAAAAATCCACTTGCGTTTCTTCGTGTAAGTTGTTACCAAAAATTGCCTGATATTTCTTACTAACGTCGTGAGTAATAAATTTTTTACACGAATCAGAAGACCATAAAGTACGAAGAATGTAGAAGAAATACTCATTTATATTCATACGTTTAACTAAAAATTGCGTAATTGCTACCTATTCATATGTATACACTGGTATTTCGGAATATGTGAAGACTTTCACGAACAAGTACAACAATTCACAATCGGTTATGTATAGATGAGGTAGCATCCTCATAGAGCACTCAAACAACCTGTTGAATTAACACGCGCACTTTTGAAATAAAGTTGGAAGTGATAGTTTAACCGGTAAATTTCTTCTGTCTGTTTTGGAAGGTAGTTGAAAAAATATAAAATATTATTCATTGATTACCTGCATAAATGTTTTTGTGATATATCAATGAAGAATGTTCCATCTTTGACTACACACATGTACAACTTTGGGAACGATGATGAGACAAGGAGTTTGTTGTCACATGAGAACAAACGTTTATTCATTGTAATCTGTCCCGCTATCCGTGTCTAACTTGTGTTTGCTCCCTGGTCGAACGAGAGTTTGAGAACGGGATCTCGTGGCCGATCTGCGGGAATCCCATCCCGTTGACCTAACCATTCGAAATGGATCTGTTGGTTGTTGTTTACGAAAACGAGAAGGTAAAGTAGTCATACGGTATGTAGTAGAGTGAACAGAATCGGAAACTGGCGAAATAACTTGACTGCCATAACCCCTCCATGATGGATAATGGACCGCACACCAGCTCTCTTTCCTCTTCAGCCGCTGCTCACGTTCTAAACTATTCAAGTACTTGTTAGCGGTAGAATTAATTTTGTAGAAATTTGGAAGTGTTTGCGGAGAGCTAGACTCCGTTGTTTGATCAGAGTGCACAGAATCGGAAGTTTGGTCGCTGCTATCACTCTGTGCCCCATTCATGTCGTCAGTCGGACTGTCACGCTCGCTATACTCCTCTGGTCTTAATGACAAACCTGGGTTGAACACCGAACACTTCGAATTCCCTAAAGAAATGATTACTGGAGATTTCGCGATATCGGATTTTTGTTCACCTCTGTGTTTCATTACACCACGAAATTTTTGGCGTGAAAGTTTTTCAAGGCGTGAGTCCCTGTGTGGCATGGTGTTAACAGGGCATGTTGATGTGGGAGAGGGTTGGCTGGAATATGTGAGTTTTTGACTGTTTGAGCGAGTGTACATACTGGCGGTACTTTCAGGTCGTGAGGGATAATCCATTTGATATTCTACCCTCTTTTCATAAAAACTGGGATTCAAAAGTTGGTGTACACATTTAGTCCGCGTGTTCATGTCGGAATCACTTGACACCGAACCGTCATCTGCATCACCTAAATAGTTCATATGTGTTGGATTGTCTGAAAATTGTGAAGATTGGGTGCTTTTAATTGGAGATTGGGTAACTGTGTGTTTCTGATTCCCACATTTAGTCATATTAATGTAAGGTGCACACCAACTTTCAGCTGCACATGATTTGGGAAGTGAGTCTAGAATAGTCACATGGCAGTTAGGTTTCCTGGTCGTGACCAAATCTCCAAGGGGATCGTAGGGCTGCAACTTATCTTGTTCAAAATCACGTTTTACTGTGTCATCTATTTCCTTTCGTTGTTCTCCTTCATTTTTTAGTTGAGTTAACTTCATGTGATCAAATGAAATGCTTCCATGAACGGGACATGGTGTGTTGTATCGTGTTTGAGGTGAAGAGGGAACATTAGCAAATCGATTGACATCCAAAAAACAAGACGCAGGAGCAACTCGAGCATAGATGTGTGCGGGATTGACTGCAGTTTGGATAACCTGTCCTTGAAGAGAATGATTCTGTACGTACTCGAGCGAGTGGACATGTGACGTAGGATTTAGGCGAGGAGAAAAATTAAGGTCAACACTACTTGGTAGACCGTAGATTGAAGCAGGAGACTCCATTCCGTTTTGGGCAGCCAGTCTGGTTGCCAGAAGTACAGTGGGTTCCGGACCATCGCATGAAACAAGTAAACGATTTTCTCCAGTGGATGCTGTTTCTTGTATCAGTGAACCTCCCAGATGGGCGAAGCTCTGTTCAGATTGGGCCAACGGTATGACAGTTGAACTGGTTGAGGTAACCACGGTGTGAGGATGCGTGCTCACAAGATGCGACAACGAATTCGGTGAATCTTTCGCATTATCGCACGGATCTCTTCCTTCGTAGAAATTATCATTACCGTTACCTCTCGCTTTTCGCTTTTCGATTTGTGAGACGGATTTGGAACATCCGTAACAACTTTGCAACCTGCCGGCCTGTCCTTTCCCGACCCACCGGTATAACGTTTGATCTGAGTGTGAACGAGGATCGCAACAATAGAAAATTCCGATCCCAATCGCACTCAGCAAAATGAACAATACCCCGACTCCGACTCCTGCATATATCCAACTTTGTTGAACAACGCTTATTCCAGACAGAAAGAGACCACCTCCAGGTTCAACAAAAACAGTAAAAGTGGTATTGATCCAGCTCTCATGTCCTTCGAGTAGACAACTCCAACGTTCAGAATCTGTCACCTCATCAAAAGCGACGTGCAAGGTTGCTAAGTATGTTTCGCCAGTTTTATGCGTAATCATATTTGTCCGCGATGTGTTTCGTATCATTTCGTTATTTCTATACCATAAAACTCGAGTTACGGGATCAGCGTAAAACTCGCAAGAAAGTCGAACAGATTTTCCCACTGTTACAGTAACATTCCGACTCTCAGTTAGCATCTTCGGTGCACACTTAAAATCTTCGTCCGTCACTTGTTCCCCGAAAATCGGTCGATCTCTCATTATATCTGGAGTAAAGCAAGTCGGTTCGGTCAATAGCTTTCTGCCATGTAAATCCAAATGCTTTTGAATGTACTCAATCCTGTTCAACGAATGCTGTCGGAACCAAACTCGTAACCATCGCAACTTACAGTCACAATGCCAAAGATTTCCACCTAAGTACAGTTCACTTAGTTCCATCATGTTTCTCAGCGACTGTTCCATATTCGGTGGTAGATTAGTCAGCCTTGAAAAACTTAGATCCAGCAGACGGAGTCGTGGCATATGACTGAACGCATCGGGCTCAATATGCATGGCGGAACTTTTGGTCGACCCTAACCATAGAGTATGTAACTGACTTCCCATAGTCAAAGCAAAAAACGAATCCGGAATCAGATCAATTGGGTTTTCGGCCAAATTGAGCACACGCAGATTTGGTAGACCGTTTAGCACTTCTTTTGGTAGACCATTATAACCCAGATGAAGTGAATTGTTTCGTAAACTCAAATGTCTTAAATTGCTTAGCGACTGGAGAGCATTCGCCTCGACACGAACCACACCACAAGACTCAATTTGCAATATCTCCAAATGAATCAGTGGCAACAAACCACTATTAGTGAGCAAAGGAATAAGCCGAAGTTTGACGCTCAGATCAACCAGATTAACAGGTAGCTCCAAAGGGATTTGAATCTGACCAGTAGACTCCGAATCACAAATTGCTCTTTTCCACTTGAAATTTTCTTGAAAAAATATATTACATCCCTGAACAGCTTGTACATAGTGAACGGTATCAGGTAAGTTGATAAAAAACATTAAAAAACACAAGTTACAGGTGTACAGAATGGCAGACTGGAACAAATTTTTCATTTTAAAGGATAAGTCATTGAGACTGAGTCACAGCTTTCTATTGATATGTAGCTAGCACAGTTTTCAAGCATACTGAATGGTTTCATATGTACGACTAAGCTCCAGTTGAACTGAGATACACTAGAAATAATCCCAATGTGATTTGCTTGTCACATGAATAACCACAAAAGAAAGTTCCACAGCATAGTGTACGATTCAGCTCCCAAAATTTGCTGTATATCGGTCATGGTGTCTACAGTTACAACAACCAGTTCATTTCGGCCGCCAACATCGATCAACCGCGACAACGGCGCGTGTGCGAGCGTGTTTGGTTGATTGAATGCCCACGAGGGAAATGGTTCAGCGAATCGTACTGCGTGTGTGTGTGTTTGTATGACTGTATGTACGGTTACGTGGGCGGGGACATTGATCGAACGTGGGCAGGAGGTTGGCCTAGTTTGGCGGTTGTTTTGTGGGTTTGGCGGTGCTGCCCAGGACTGCACTGATAAAATATGGACTGACGTTTGCGCTTTCCTGTTGTGGGCGACCGTCGGCATGTGTCGTCGGTTCGTGTGTATCCGGACAAGGTGTGTAGAGCTCACGCTCTTGTGATGTCGCCGTTGTTCCCCTAGGCAAAAGTGACTTGGTTGAGCCAATGATCAATTGAAATTGCAAACAGAGCAGTAACAACTATCGTCCGTATGAAATATGAATGGCGTTTGAGAAATGGCACGGCGAATGGACAATTCCGGATAATAGATCACTTCTCCGGTATTTGCCCAACTGTGTCCGTCGTTGTACATGTGCACATCTGTGAAAGTGCCTGCGTGTGCACGTCTTTTCGTCTTACGAATTGCGAACTGTGTGAGAAGTTGATTCACATATGTTAGATTGAACAGCAGCTAAGTTTGTAATATAGAAAAATGATATCACTGTTAATAAATACATGCCATGTTTAAACTACAAGCGGAACTGAATGCTTAGCAGTAGTGATATGTAATAAACTGCGACAATTTTCCCCATTCCATGAAATATAGCTCAAAATCACCCGTCCAGGTTCCTGCAACATTGAGCAGACCAAAATTCATCCATGACTGTATTTATGAATAACGTGTTACAAAGGATATTTGCGGTAACTAACGCAGACACTAGCAAATTCATTCACGCTAGTAAGAATGAATCTGTCGGTCAAGTTATCATGTCCTGTCTGATTCAGGTTCTGCTAACGTTTAGAATCCGATACTAACATTCCAGTAGGAGATGGCCGCCTCAAAGCACACTACAACACACTCACTCAACCCTTCTCACTTGATGAATCTCCTCAAGTGGATTCATCTCCGATACATACTACAAGTAATGAATCCGCCTCCTGCTAATGTTTTTACAGTAATGCGGCTTCACTCTTTAGTGAACTGGACCAGTTTTGTGACCTTTACTCCCGACGAAACCCATTTATCTTAGACACCACAGAGAGTTGGGGTATACCAGAAAGTGTGGCATGGCGAATGGTCTGTCCCCAACACGACCGTTTTTTCCCAGTGATGGAAAAAATGTTAACGAAGGTGGCGTAGCGCTTTATTTAGGCTCTCACCTAAAGACCTCAAGTAATCGTGAGAGGATGCTACTGGATCTTCTGGCGAGTAGTTAACATCATTTGAAACTTCACTTTTTGAACTGGTATGATTTAGAGACCTCCTTCTGCGTAAGAGGGTGTTAACACGGTCTTGTACAAAGCTCTGCTTTGACGTTGATGACGCGCGATTTTAATCACCCGAGGCTAGACCTCACGAATCATTTTGTCAATACTGCAACGCTGGAGACTTCTTCGAGGTAGTAATGGATGCTGGACTACTGCAACAATTCCAGGGTAATACGAGGTGGCAGGTGGGCCAAGCGTCGTCTTGTCTTGATTACACTCTTCTCAACGAGGTTTACATGGTAAGCACTTACAGCATCATTGATCATAGTTAGTATGAGGGGGCTGAATTCAGCTATTTCATGGAACTATACAATATATTCCCCAAAACACTGGTCTAAAGTTTATGACAAAGCAAATTTTACAGGTAAGAAGACAAAGCTCAGTAAAGCTGAATGATGAGCTTCTTCACTACACTCAGTCTAGGTGATCATCACCAGCTCCTCGTCGAGGAACTTTCCGATGGTGTTAACAATCACGTTCAAGTAAAGTGTCCCTGGCTCAGTAGAGAGCCGATACATCTACGAAGTAAAACCAAACATTTGATTACACGGAAACGCTTAGCCTGGAACAGGTACTACCTAGAACAAACTGAAATTTGCGTTTGTTGGTTATGTTATGTAGCGTTGTCGTACCACAGCTGTTATCAGATAAGATCGATTTTACTATCATCGTGGTCATGGTGAAAAGATGAAGGTGAATCCTAAGCATTCATACATTGAAGTTGCAGCAAACACAAGGAATAAGGCTGCATTTCACAACCGAAGGTTTTCAGCGAGTTTACCATTTCGGATGCAGAGGTGGTCAACACTCCGAGTAAAGAGTACATAAGTGTGCATAACTTCATACCACGAGCGATTCTTGAACACAGTCAGCTACTTAACTGAATCACCTCGAATTTTAGTGTCACCAGTCAGAATCGACTCAAAGAACCTACTAACCCCCAAATCACTCGGTCCAGACTTGATATACCCTGTCGTCTTGAAAAGCAGCATCACTTAATTAGCGGAACCACTTACAACACTTTTCAATCGTTCCTTTTTAAATGATCATCTACAGAAATCTGTAATCAGTTTACAGCCAGACATATCTTCAATAGTGGATACAAAGATGACAAAACCAACTGTTTGTTAATAACGCCACCTTCAGTGTTCTTTAGAGTAAAAGAAAGCTTATTAGATGACTCACTCCAGGCTAAGGTTGGAGACCTCCAACATATCACCGAAAATAAATATGTCTTCCATAAGGGTACTCATGCGTCACGAATCTGCTCATTGCTGTTGATCTTTGGACGAAGGTATGAGACGCAAGATTGGCCAAAGAATTGGTTGGCCTTGAACTTTCCAAAGCCCTTGACAGGGTCGATCATTTCATTTAGCTGTGAAAACTGAATAGTTGTAGCCTTGATGAGCGGTTACTCGTCTAACCAAAGGAGTATCTTACTGAACGTAAGTACAATGTCAAGGTGAATGGACAGCTATCAGAGTGGTTTCCATCTGACAGTTGCGTTTCGTAAAGATCACTCTTAAGTTCTTCGTTATTCATTCTTTTCGTTCTTGAACTACCCAATACAGCCAAATCACTGTTGTTGCTCTATGGCGATGATAAAAAGAACCGCGGAAGACGTAGTGATCTTACAAGACGATTTGAACTACCTAAATCATTGATACATAGAAAATAACTTGTCGTTCAATGTCAGTAGTTGTAAAGTAATGCTTGTTTACCATCAAAATTGTACTGACGGTTACCTTGATGACACAAAGCTGCTCTTGTCAGCATGCAAAAGAGACCTAGGGATCATAGTGACAGACAGTTTGGGTGTGTCTACAAATTGTGATGCCACGGCTTAATGAATTACAGACATTTCAGGGGAGACCTACGTCTTATCTACAAACTACTCTGCATTCAGACTCATCTGTTGGCATATCTCCTTCCAGTAAATAAGAATGAACATTTAGAGAGTCACTCGCTGAAATCGAGGAATAGAACAGGCGGGTCACTCTGCGTTCATAATTTCGTCACAGTTAGGATCTGGACATACTGGAATGCATTGCTTAAATCTATGGTCACGCCTAAACCGGTTAAGTGTTTCGAATCATTATCTGAGCGGCACATACGCCAGATACAGCCGGTACTACCCATTTTCTACTCATTATTCAAATCCATTCTCACAGGATATTAAGTACGCATGTTTATTTGAATGTCGTTTCAAATTTCATTGCTCAAATGACTGAAGCCAGCAGATTTATTGAAGTTATTTTTATCTAGTCCCATTCACTTTTTCTTGATACCTACAAACCGTCCAACAACAGTTTCCGCCGACCAAAACAGAGACAGCAAATATTTTCCCACCTTCTTTACCAACTTATGAACGTATGACCAGTACGAGTGTGAAACAAAATCAAATGTTCTAAGTTGTTAATACATCACTATTTTGGGTTGAATCTACCAAAAGTTCACAAAGCACGACAGGAAACAGTTGTGAAATTTCGTCAAAATGGCTCATTTACTTTATGTCACATATGAAGATGAATAGCCATTCAGTGAATAAGTTGAGTATACTATTCAAATCCTTTCTATCCAGCGTGATTGATCATTTTTAGTGTTGACATATTTTTCGTACGACTGAGAAAACATTTTTGCACAAGACAGATTGTACAATCACAATGTCACTGCAGTGCCCTTTCTCCCAAATGTCCACGAGAAAACAAGTTAAACGTGAGGAATATTTTTTGACCGAGTCATTGCTTGGGCTGAAGTATAGATACATAGTTAATCCATCGGGTTGTGTACCTGACCCCTTCGTATCTGGTTTCCACACAATTGTGTAACGGTTGATACCGAATGTCACAGATGAGATGTGTAGCTGCTTGTTTTGCATATCCAACAGCACTATAAAATCTTCGATCAAGACTTGCTTTGAATTCAGTCGTCGTAATTAACCTGTGCATCGCCCAAAGACTTCTCGGATGCAACATTTCGTCTAACCACTTTTAGTACATGTAGTATATATATATAGTGTATGTATACACTATATATAGACTAATTACGATATATATATATATATGTATATATATAAGTTTGTTGACTAACAAACATCTACACAAACCAGGATAGATGCAATCTGTCCAGCATTTAACTACGTGACGCCCAGATGAGTTCTTGCTAATGTCTCAAGATGTTCACGCTCAAATCTGCATTTTACTATGATTGGATTTATCATCCTTTGGATTTATTCTTCAAGGGTAATCCGAAGGCAAACCTGCTTGGTGAAAGCGAATGGTCATACAGGAGTATCAGTAAGGACTGGACGTCGTTGGGATATTTGTAATAAATTGTTTTCACGTAAATAGAAAAATCCCATTGTTCAATAATTCATAAGTAATCCGGTAGAGTGAAAGACCAGTAACCACCGGGTAAACAAATAATTCGAATATTCTTTTGGGTGTAGCCGTCTGACTGGGTGCATCACTGAACGTTCCTGTTAAGCAAGCCTGTATACGTTAGTGATGAACTTTTGTGGAACGAAACGATAATGGATGTTTTGTAATTTTTCCCATTGAAAGCTTTTGTGACTATTCACGGAACTACTAGAAACGTTAGACAAACAGACGTAATCTGAGGTACAGGTAGACAAGTGTGTTATGGACAGCGAACATTTCGAAGTGTTCACTGCATTCAACCAGTTCATTGGGAAGACTGATGAATTTATTTGCATTATTGACCTGTATGGAATAAACAATATATACGGTCCACGCATGGCTGAAAAAACACTGGCGGATTTAGAATAGACTCAATCGCGAAACATCTGGACTTCGGCTGTATTCGAACCAGCGATAAAAATAACATGTCCAAAAGCGGCAAGTTTTCAATCAGGTACGCTGTAAAGTCACATCGGTTGTTCAGAAGTCTAGCACTTGGACCTAGCCAACCACTCAGTCCACTGTGTCACATGCAGTCCACCAAATGATCCAGGAGAGTAACTGCCCCCAGCAGCACTTCTCGGTCTGTTCACGACGAAATCCACCAACGTCACCGGCGAGCATTGAAACGGTGTCATTTATAAGTAGTGCGTCAGATACGATACTTTTTTGATAGATTCCAAATTTAAAATTTTAGGACTTCTGGTTTGAATTTGTAGCTCACCTGATAGAACACTTACAGTGTCTGGGCATGCTGTCTCTGTCGCTGTTTTGAATCCAGCTGAAGTTCAAATTTTTCATAATTGGGTCCCTTGTAAACAATCAAATCCATCAAACCATTTACCAATAAAACGACAGATTTTACACATTTTATGGTTTGTATGTCACCGTTAATTATAAGTTACTGAATAGTCTAATTAAGTGTAAATATCCTTTACCACGTTATCAGAAACACCAAAACGAACGAATGCAACCAAGAAGTTACAGAATCTACACAAGTTAGAATAATCAAATCCAATTTACTAGTGATTTAGAAGCACAGGTGCTGTTAATTTGCGTTTAGGTTGCTGGAACGAGCCCAAAGCTATGACAATATTTTTAATATGACGGAGCTGAGGAAAACCGGTTGGAGGATCCGTGTAGTGTTATCAAACAATTGCGCGGACAAACAAAGGAGCAAACAGGTGTACACAAACTCTGATTTGTGTTACAAGGTCACTTTACGAAATCTGATCAATATACGGAAAGTGATGCAGAAGCGTTTCTGTATAGAAGTGTTGGTTAATATGGATTAAGGAACACTAGTAGTAAAAAGAATAGAAACCACTGCCAGTCCCAAGGCAGCACCATGTGTTACGTCAGTGTATTCTGCATGTGAACATCCAACGAAGCCTCCTAATCAATGTTGGTACACTAAGGTTGTATGTACGCAACAAAACACTGATGGAAATAGTGGAGTCTACTGATTTGCTTTCCTCCACAATGTCTTTCTCAATTGAATTCGCCAAGTTCCTACTCGGATTTGAAGCGTCACAGTTTGTATTCTCATTTCTATCACTAACCGATTAGAGGAATGATTACATAATTTTTACTGTAAGTTTTGCTCTACTTTGTTTACTGATTTATGAAGAAATGATGTGATAGACAGAAGGACTTTGGTAAGAAGCATTTGAAAATGTAATAGGCAATACGACCGCCAACTCAGAATAGAGCAGATGGGAGTACGAGACAGATATCGGCTTTTATTTACTCATCTGGGGGAATGCACATCTTCGAAGTGCAGCTTGAAGAAGACCAGTTTCCCGAACTCCTTTTAACCATCCACTAACCATTGTGTTTCGCTATAAATGTTTTTGCATAGCCAGTTGACAGACCATTGACCAGAGTATATCTTATCAATGTTGATTATCCACATTATAAATTTTGTTGTGATCCAAGAACGCGGATGGCACAAGGGTTGTTTATTCGACAAAGCAATACATGGGTTAAGCATTTAAACAAAACCAGAAACAAAACCACTCATTTGCACGCAGTATTCGGCCTCAGACCGTCTCGGCTGCCATAGACGTCAATGCTCATTTCTATTAAGTAGCAGGGACCATTATGGACGATGCTACAATTTGATGTTCCTTCCTGCATTTTTTCTGTGACTTGTACGATGTCAAAGTATATGCTCTGCACTTGCTACTGAATAGCCGCGGTATGAGTTGTATAACAAGATCGCTCATCTTCGCTGCAATCTGTCTTAAATACAATGGAACTACAATATATACTTGTTAGTAAGAGTCATGAACTAGCCGAAACGTTCCCAGTGATCTCTGTCAGCTTAAAGCAGTAGTTCCCAAAATCAGCACCGTTTAGTGTACAACTAGTACTGGGGCTGTTTACCAGTCACCCACAGTCACATAGTTACTATGAGTAACATTGGGATGTTATTTCTGTATGTATTCAGGAGAACCCACCAATACGATGTACTAGCGCCCAATCGCTTCAGGTATTCATAAAGAACTTCCGTAATATAGCTGTTAAAGTACAGGATTTCGTGCATATACTCTGTGTGAATACAAGCCCACTACTGGTACCTCATGAGTGGTTTGGCCTGAAGTATTTTAAATATGGGCGTTGTATTTATTGGTGGCAAAATGCATTTTGCTGAAGGTCATGATAATAATATCATCGTTCGGCTTTAAGATATTGGAGTCTAATGTCTATCCAAATAGTCTGATTGAGTCGTACCATTTGGATATACGGCAACAGTACTTACCTGCTCGAGAAGAGAATAACTTGGAGGAAATATAAATTAATTAGTAGAATGATCAACTGTAGCTGACATTTTTATGATGTGATGTGATCACACTGGAAGTGAGTTTGGAGACAATAATATTCGTTGAAATCCTGAATGTCAGTTTCCTACAAATGTTTCATAATTGTGTCCGCGTAAGTTTTCGCGCGACGAATCAATGCATAACGAATTTGTACTATCAAATTTCTACACTCAAAAGAGTTCCTCCGTCAAAAGTATTCTGGTTATTGGTTTTGTGGCGAAGTCCGGAGCGGTCCACGGTGAGCGAAACACGGCAGGGGCCCCCTTTCACAAGATTCGAAAAGCATATATTCCCCAAGCAACATTTTAAAGGTGTTCATTCGATCAATGATGCAACTCATAGTTGATGACTGCTTTGAATCACCCTTTTTCTACCGATGATGTGTGCTCATTTCTACATGTCAGCAGTTTTATTACCGAGCACTGTAATTGTGCTTTGTCTGTCACTCACTTAATCCGTCGGTTCGTTTGCAGTTGCGACGAAACAATCACAGGCAAAATGGAATTGTGTCTGCTACAATAGATGATTTCAGAATGAAAGGAAACCATCTCATATTGCCTGTGTTTACCGTGTCCATTAACCACAACTTTTACCGACAATTGCACCACTTTGTTATTTTCAGGTGAATATGGACGTAAGAACTCAATAATTGTTTTTTAAGCTTGACCTAACAAACGGCACTAAAGAATCAACTAACCCATTGGCAGGTTTTATTGCTCACTGTCATTTCTCTCGAATTCGATACAGTCTGCTGGACAGGGACACGTGTCCTATGATTTGCTAAGGGTCTTGTAAAACTACAAGCACTGAATTTCCGACGTGTGTCCATAGGTTCGAGGGGTTTGTACACCTTAGTGGAAGATCAAAGGCTTATACCAACCCGTGCCGCAGTTAAAGGCGAATGAAATTTATTAGACGGTTTACAGTTGGAGAGTAAACAGTGTGCAGAGGAAAAACGTTAGATGAGAAAAAGCACCGACAAGTAACGTGTCAATACACGAAAGAACATAGTGAAGTTACCGACAAGCGAGCATACAGAGTGCGCGGCAAAGTGATAAACAGATATGCAGACAAACGTACACATTTGGTGGTTCTGGGGAATGAGTTAGGGAGATTTCCAGTAACAGAGTAGACCCGGTTAACCTTTTCAAATGTGAGGTCCGAGTAGATTTTCTACACCTCACCTGGGCCAGTGTTGACCATCATTTAGATAATACTTTCTACAGTATACTTGCCCTATCTAATAAAAGGTTTTTCTTACCCCGAAACTTGTCGATTTAAAACTTATGCTTATGAGACTGGTCTGTCTGTAGCCCACTGCTGGTTAACGGAAGAGTGTCTGCATAATTTCGTATGTTAGATATATATCTCTCATGTAGCAATAGTTGACTAAACATCGATTTAATAATACCAGACAACCTTGATTAGAGATCACTGTGAGATTTGTGATTCTCCAGGTAGTCCGGGTCAGATAGTTTCCATTGTGATTGACAAGCCTGCGTGTTTACCAGTACGTATATTGTGGATAGTAGTTTAAGATGAAACGTTACACGGACTCCACTTGGCGAGACTGTATCATTTTCGTCTTCTTCATTATGCGTACACACTTAGTAAACAGACCTACTTAAGTTATCACAAACTTACTTAGTATTTATTAGTGTTCAGAAACCTTCAGTGTTTGAATGACTTGGTAACATTCAGCACAGTCCTAATGACAAGTGTGTTGGACTTCACATTTAATAAAGTTAGGTACATAGTTGCTCACAGACCATCGAGTAAACGAAGTTCAGTCGCCTTGAAGCCTATCCATATTGTGTGGAGTCTGTGTAACTCGCTGTTCTTATGCCGTCGGTTTAGAGCAGCAATGATAAGTAGACAACGCTTGACGAATATTTTTTCAACGTTAGATACGCATAGTCAGAAGCAGATAAGCGGGTCATCTTGCTCCGTTATAACTAGGACACAAGTTCGAATCCGCCCAATAGTCATTATTAAATAGCGCGACATAAAACTAACTTTTAAACACAGAAGCGAAGCTGGAACATAATTTTTCGCTGGATTTAGTAAACTTAACGCAAACCAACATTTTTTCTAAATTATTATTTTCAAACTTCATTGCAAATGTGTCACTCTAAACAGACTGAGAAACATAACTGGTAGAATGTGTTGGGTTGTCTTACTTTAGCATTGCTTAGCTTCAGCTGTAGTCCAACTTTGGCACTGCTTGGCTTCAGCTGTATATTACACAATTTTGCAGTTTATCTAACCAATTTTCATGGAATGATTCTTTTAAAACGTTTTCACCACAATCTCCTGCATTTTAACTCAAATCAGTTTTTGTTTATCAACAATTAATTTGTTTACTTTTATAATTTCTCCAGACCCCAATCTATTTTAATTCGCAACTTAATTACTTCACCCTCATTATATCTAAGCTAAACATTACCACTTATTGTGGTTAAATTGTTAGCGTCGTTGTTGTTGTTTACAATCTCGTTGTTGTTCAGTTCATTTATGTTAATCAACTCGCCTACTGAGCACCAGTAAACAAAGTGTTCAAAGTTCTCAACACAAACCAATTCAAACTTTTCTTCATCTAGTCCAATGGGTTTAACAATGTCATTCGTTCTCTAGGGATGAATAGTTGCTCATTT
Organism: Paragonimus heterotremus; assembly: GCA_013368495.1. NCBI lineage: Eukaryota > Metazoa > Platyhelminthes > Trematoda > Plagiorchiida > Troglotrematidae > Paragonimus > Paragonimus heterotremus. The sequence goes on from LUCH01002656.1 coordinate 57,680, forward strand.
TTAAAGTTGAACGCTTTTTTTGTTGAGCAATAAAAAATTAAGTGGTTACAAATAATACTGTAAGTTTTTGGTCAAACATAGTGTGTTTTTCTCATGTATATCTGTAAGTCTGATACTTATGAAATGCACGTAATTCTAAATGAATCTTGTTGTTGCATATTTTAGACTAAGGAAATTGTCTGCAAGTGAGTGGTTTAAAGAGCAGTCATCTAACAATGATTTCCTGTATTTACACCATTTTTGTTGTAGACTGAACACCATATAAACTTGATCACAGTTTTCGGACTCAGGTATGTGTTACCAATAGGTCCCATTCGAAATGAAGCATAAGATCTGCGCTTCCATCTCTTTGAAGACCATCTGAATTGCACATCTTTTCCAATGCCGACTGTTGAATTCCGGTCCACGTTGAACTGAGATTGGTTGAGTACATCTCTGAATGCGACCAAACGTGAGTTTTGTTCGGTGTACATCAGCCGAATCTCCTGCTACTTTATATACCATTGTAAATCGGGTCCACCTGTAAACTGTTTTCAAGTTCGTTTTAATACTCACCAACTCCATTATTTGTTTCGGCCACCCCGTGTCTTTCTGTATTTTACACAATAATTTTTATGACTTCCGTTGAAGTGGTCTTTAATTACGGTAATCTGTTGTTTACAGTTATGAATATGTGCAATTTTTATGAGGGCTACAATATAAAATACAAACCGCACTAAAAAAACTGTGTGAACGCTCCAAACTAGAAGAACGCTCAGATTACATGCTTCGACAGGGACATTTTGCGAAACTCATCCGATGATACATCCGGAGTTGTGGAGGATATAAGGTTTTAATCGGTACCAACGGCAAATTAAGTAATACCCGTTCTCATCGGTAGGGTGGTGAACTGTTTACGGAGATTAGGAATTCAGTCTAAGCTGAATGCATTACTTGACCGCTAACAAGATGAGGTATGTTTAACTCAAATGGCATTTGAAGAACGTGTGTTGATCATCAGAGTGCATCATCAGTGATTGGTGTGGGTGACTTAGCGTATTCGATTACATTTAACGTCAGCAGTGCATACCAGCACACTGAACAGTTTTGTGCTGTCACTCAGTGAGTCAGAAATAGAACGACGCAAAATTCACAGCCAAATTACCACAAGTTGTCAGTGTAATTTAAACTTACGAATGTTCCACTTGCAACCCACCTGACTGTTAGTTGTGTGATTCACGTAGATTATTGGCAGGATGATTATGTAGGGTTGTATTTATCAACAGACAGGTGTTCATTAATAATTGCTTTTAGGTAAATAGGATGAATGCAGTTTGACTGTCTGTATACGATCTTCCACGAAGACGTTGAGCAACGCGTAGCAATAAACCAACGATCCCAAATGG
>LUCH01002656.1:60480-79755 GCA_013368495.1 Paragonimus heterotremus
TTGCTTACATATGTACAGAACCAGTTTTATCTGAGTAAACCTTCAACATTCCGTCTTGTTCTGCTCCGAATCAAGAGGTTTACAACCGCCGTGATAGACTGCGTGTAGCCGTGAATCCTGACAGATTCTACAGGCCTTGAGCGATCAGATGAGGGGTGAAGAGATTATTAATAAGTACTTGTAGACTCGATACGAAAGCAGCAGTGTGTAAAGAGGTAGATACTCAGATTATGGCGCAGAAGCAAATTGAAACCAGTTTAAACAGAATAGGTGTGGTCGGAATAAAATCCTTGATTATATATCTCATCGATTTAAGACTAACTGATTCACAGTTGATGCCGGCCGTTGGGAACCTTAGTGCTTATTATTGTAGCAAATTGTAAAACTTCTGTCGAGACACCGTTTTTTCAACACCTGGACAGGTGTGTCATTGACTTGTCTACAATATGGTTTACTAGGATGCAAACAGGAATGTTGGCTGTAAGTCTAGGGTTTAGCCTCACTTATCAAAAAAAATTGCTTCTTTCCTTGTTGAATACCAATTAGGATGATATTACAATCAAACTTAATGCTTCAAGTCTCCCAGTCCTGAAACAGCCAGTTCTGCTAAATTCAGACTCATTGATGTATCACATTAATTTCAACACACTCCGGTCCAACACTCGTTCACTCACGAAAACTTACATCAGCAAATCAGAAGTACTAAAGAGAATTAATTACACAGTTATGCTCCCTCCGACTAAAGATTCTGGGGTTGTGCTGTTGAATCAAGTGCAATACATCAACGAAATTTGGAATATTTTACCTGCCACACCGAAACTCAGAATGGATTTCCGCCGGAGTTATGCTGTTATGAAGACTGGACGGGTCATCACGGAGGCAATAAGGGAGTTATAGGTGAGGGGTGTTATCTACCTGAAAACTCTGGTTGCACTGATGACTGCTGGCTTTGTGGATTCACATACCTATGGAGTGACGAAGAGTCACAAACGGCATTCTGCTTACACCAATGCGGTTGACAGTCAACTAAAACTATTACACGCTTGCTCATTGGTTGATGTAAACTATCGGGACTTTGCTGTTTTGGTTCAAACGGAACACTTCCATTCTTGGATATGATCTCTGGTGCCAGTGTGGAACACAGGGTAATGGCGCATTCTGGCATGAAGTCTTCGTTCAACAGGGTTTTAATCAATACAGCGATGAACATAATTTATAGCTACATAGGTTTTGTAATCTGCGGATAAGGATTCTCTCCAAAACGAATTATATAAACTACTTCGCCTATGCATACACATAACGCAAAGTTCTTATTTAATGGAGTGATATATACGGATTGTCTGAGTCACAATGGTTAGGGTGCTAGAACCAGTACTAGCTGACATTTCTCTGGACTATCTTGAGAATTAAACCAAAGCAATAATTCAGCTGGCAATATTTTTCGAACGATACGCATCCAATGTATTCAACATCTTCATTTTGGGAAACCAAATGAAACCCTCGAACTACTGCCCAAAATCCTTGCACGAGAACATCAGATTCATGGCAGAATATGAAAGTTGTGATAACATAACATTTCCATATGTTATGTCACATTTGGTTGTAAACGGCTCTCTGCTTAGAAGCATACACTATACCATATTTCGGTGCAGAAAAGTTTTGCCTTAGTCTTCTACAAACATGACCGCTTGCATACTTTAGGTTACAGAACGCGTTAGACTGTCCCAATTGGTCCTCTCGAAAATGAAGAACAGCTGTTTTATGATATACTGGTAAAAAAAAATGCTATTCATTTTAGTTTATTCAGAATCAATCTAGACCAGTTAATTCAAAACTTCTAATAATAACTGTTTCACTGCAAATTATTCACCTTCGCTTGACATTTAAAGGCGCTGACACTTCAGTTCTGTTTGCACAAAGATTGTAACCACAGATAGACGGGCCTACAATGCCACTAAGGTCGTGTTCATTGAGAAGACTAAGCAAACACCACCCTTAATGAAGAAGTACGCAGAGAAGGAGAACCCAGAAGAACCCATCCAAGCAAATGCATTATATGGTTTAATTTATACATATATATATATATATATATATATATATAGTTTCATTATATGGTTTCATACGGTTTCACTTCAAATAAATTCATGAACTTCTTACATGAGACGCATCGTAGAGCTTATGTTGCCAGAAGTTTTCGTACCATCTATAGCCAAGAACGAAACAATGTCTGAGGCTTGTTGAGCTTGTTGTCGTTCGTCAAGCAACCCCGAACCTGTGTATTAACTGAAAAACCGCCAACAGTTAATCACTCCCGTTATAGTTTCTTCCTGTTCCCCAAAACTCCTGCTGTCTCATAGAGTTTAAAAGTACTCATTAATAATCTTCTCATCCTACACTCAACCACTCACGATCAACTGATATCTCAGCCTCACTTTCCTTAACTGCCTCGTATTACGTCATCTGGCTGTCTGTCTTCTAGCCTAGATCATTCTACCACAGCTTTCCAATTCCGCATTTCTCGCTATCGTTTCCATGCTTTTTACCTCTATATTGATCATGTGAATTTTGTTGTGTTAACAGACGAGAAGCGAATCTAACTGTTAGTGCACATGTCACCTCTAGCTTAAAGTCTGGCCTTTTACAAAATTATTTCCGGAACACATCACATCTTAGTTCATGATTATGCTGACTGTTCATCTTTTTCAACAAATAAGCCAACTTTTTTTTTATCTCACCTGTTTTTAATTCCAATGTGGCTAAATTATGCCTTGTCACTAGTTTGTGCTAGACCATTTTGATAGTTCTCTCAGGATTTATTGCATACAAACGGTTCTTTCTGGCACCGCGTTCACTTTTAAACTCAGCACCTCATACTTTACCCTCAACTTCGTCATGCAGATAATGTAGCTAGCTAACGTTTAAGCGTTTTCGTACATTTGATCATCACGTATATTTGATGACAGATTTTGCAGTCGTCTGAAATTTTCTGCCTACCATTTTTAAAAAAATGAACATACTAAATATGACTTTCTCTTTTGTTAAAACTATTTACTATTGCACACGTCACCTGCACTGTTTAATCATAATTGACAACACTATAATATTAAATTTTCTGGGTAGACTGAAATATCTGAAGGCCCTCAATTTGCTGAACGGTAATGATAGTACTGGGAATCGTAGATGATTTATCTCGTATCAAGATGATCTGGTAATCTGGGCATTTTTCACAAGCTGTGACATAGATCGCATAACTCGATCTTAAGCACTAAGAGAATAACGAGATTGTGTTGAACACGTTCGTCTCAAATGCAAGAGGAACCGACTTTAAATCCGAAGCTGGATGTCGTTCTCTGAGGGACCGACACAAGTGAAACTCGTGTTGCTTGTTTCATTTCAAACGAAGCCGACAGAAGCCTATGAATGCAGTAGTCAGATGTGAGGAGTGCAGTAGAACTCGTCTTCGTGATAGCCTGGGTACACGCTAATAACCAACGATATCTCCAAGATAGTGAAAAAGTTCAAATCAATATTTTGGATCTACATTATCGGCACTGGTTTACCAGCTTCATGCAGCAGCGTGTGTCGGGACAGTGTCACGTGATGGTTCGGATGTGGGAAAGGGCTGTAGGATTGCGTGAACGCGCATGTGCAGACTGTGACAGCTACTGTTAACGTGCGGCACCGACTGACACAGCAAGACAACGGCTACAGTAATGAGCATGTAAACTAAGTTAAGCCTCCTACATACTGTTCTCTGTTTCTGGACAATGTCATCTGAGAACAGCCCGTTTTGACGGCTACCGTTGTTACTCGAAAGCCAAGGACATTTATTTTGAGTTAAACTGTACGACCGTCATTATTATGATAGCATTCGAAAGTCTACTGACTTGTTAATGATACAGGCCGCGAAGTGACAAGATCTTGGTTTCAGCTTGGTGTATATTCTGTCAACTAGAGCCAGTTGAATACAGTACGTTGATTCCTCTTGACACTTTCGTAGTTCTTCGGCGTGCCTGTGACAAGTTTAGTGCAAAAACTGAAGTCACTTCATCAGTGTTTACATGCATTCTTAAACTCTTCCAAAGAGTGATGGATTTCAAAAACCTGGTTTCCTCCTCGACAGTGTAAACCCAAGTACTTCTTCATCGGATGGAGATTAGATCTATAGGACAGTGGTGTCACGTCTGTACACTGCAATGTGGACCATGTTTTCAACGTAGAACTTGTGTGTAGTAGCACCAATTTGCTGGAAGTTGATGTCCTTTTTGCTCGTATAACGCACATCTCACTATTTTGAACTTCATGTCATTGCCAACTTCAAACATCAGAACTATGCCTATCAAATTCATTCTCGCTAATAAGAAACACACACCTCAAGTGAACTTACACCTAAACCGGTTTTCACCAAAGTATCAACGGCAGCAAATGTTTTCATGCCTTAGAAAACTCGACCCGTAAACGGTTCTGTAATTAGTCGTCAGAATACTCTTCGTACTCTGTGTATTGGTTGGGAAGATGTCGAATGCAACTGTTGTCTGTAACGTCAAGTTTGTCTACAGTTCGTTCGACACTACCCAATAAAGTTTGCGCCTGCCCCGTCTTAGTCAACTGGGAAGCTGTCCTCACAGAACATTGCTGACTACACACGTGGACCTCGGAAGTTGTTTGGCGGTTTTGTGTAGGATCACACAATTTTGTCCACACAAAAAAAAACAGATTCTTGCGTTTGGAACTCACCAAACGTTCTGTTTCATAGCGTAACGGAATTAATACGGACTTACTCTCACTGACCACGTCCGCATGGGACTATGATGTGTATATCCACCCTTAGATGAACGACTCTGCACCGAAAACTCAGCGTACGCAAACAATTCGGATGGCCAATGTTCATGTCATGTGAGTCTCTCCAACTGCCAATGTACCCAGACGCCGTGCAACTACATGGTGTGTCACGTTATCGCAACCGGTTCATCTAGAGACTAGGGAAATGTGGAACTACACCACAGAACAGGCAGGAACAGACAGCTGCACACTTCAATAGCTTGCCAAGTTACAGCCTAGTGTACGGCGCATTACGTAGACATTAAGACATCATACAAGTGAACGTACGGAATACTTGACCAATGAATTAATTTGTGTGCAACAGTCCTCTGTTGTACTAGGCGTGAATAACGGTCAAAACTAACAGCACCTCTTGTTTTTAATTACTCGTATCCGTTGTCGCTGACGAACATCTAGCTTCGCTCGTTTACTCCAAGTTGGTTGTAGTTACCTATGTATGCCTATCCCGGTGAAGAGTAGTTCAAAAATTCTTTACTGTTCTGTAGCTGTACTGGTTTCGATAGTGTGTCTCATCCTACTTACATTTGTTGGATTCAGACAATAATCACTAAAGCGGTGGTCTAATAGTGTTGTTGTGATCAACTACTTGAAACTTTCTGTATAAAAACCTTGCGCATAAACGGATGTCAGACACTTCTTTCACAATTATAATGTGTTAGCGTTAGTTTCGGTTGGCTTGACATGAAAACCGTTCACATCGCGGTTCAGAACAGTACAGACATCCACAAAATAGCTTCATAGGTTTGTTGTGATGCATTTTGATAATGTGTTCATTTATTTAAATAGCTTACACTCTACGGTTATGTAACTGGACACTATTTCGCGTCCACGTAATAAAAGTCTCCTTTTCCGATGCAAAACCTTTTTTCATCCAGTACAGTCGTTTGATTGTTATAGTTCAAAGTCATGAATTGGAACAAGTCTTCACTCACTACTGTAAAAGTTCACTGTGCTAACCAGTTAAGAAATAACCGCTGAGTCGGTTTTTGAAATCTTGGTTCTGGTGATTTACAATACAACCCTTCTCTGACCTAAAAGTACTACTTAATGCGTTCAGCAACTTCAGACAATAGTTTCCAACGGTAAACTTGGAAACTGTTGACAATAGTATAAAGATGTTTCGTGCACTAACAGTTCACTTGAACCACACTATTTGTTTTTGAGAAATTAACTTCCGCAACATATACGTTGAGGTGCATTAGTATTGGTTAATTCGTTCCGGATATGCCTTAAACAGTCAATCAGTTGACTAAAGCGGAAGTGACTTGTTGTTGAGTATGCTTCAGCTACGTTGAAACATTTCCACCCTTGTCATTTGACTGACCATCCCAGGGGTGAGTGGGACAAATTGACGTTTCCTTTTTTATCCATACCAAATTCTTATTTCTGAAAGTGTTTCATGTTGCAAAAGAAATGTTCTCGCAAAATAAATTTATTATTGTTGTCTCTCTTTTCAACATTGAAAATCTGGAGAATGTATTTTGAATCAGATGTTGATCAATGTCGAAGTGAAGGACTAGTATCGTGTTCACCACAGCTAATCAAATACTTTTATTTGTACCATAACTCTGTTTGAGTGTTACATAAACTAAAACTCAATCCCAGTTGATTGCCATTTTCGTCTTCTCGTAGAGGTTTCAATCACCCGCTTTCGAATAGAATTTTACTCTTGCTGATCACGTCTTAGCCACAGCTGGAACTCGAGTCCAGTTCACATATTAATGAGGCAACCTTGCTAGCCATTAGTCCATTAATTCTTCATTATTTGCAAGCCGTCAGCTACATTCGCTTGTAAGCAGTATGTTTAACGCCTCCATGTGTAGTTTTTAGATTCCCTGAGTGGGATACTCCCACCAATTTTATTAACCATTCCCCAGATATAACTGGACCAAATACAAACTGACAAAATACAATTGATAGGTGACATAACTGACACCAACGGCCCTGTGAATTTCGTCAGGATGAATGGTCTCATAAAAGATGTATGGTGTTTTGGACATGCATTACTTGTCTTTAGATGACACTGACGATTTGCAGTATTCCGACCAGAAAATGTTGACACTATTGCCTATCGTTCATAACAGTCTATTATACGCGAACATCCTAAGTACTTTTGAGAAGTCAGATGGTATTAAGCTTGGTTCACACAAATACGCACAGTTGACAAGACCTAATACTGAATGAGATGAAGCATTTTTTTCTGAGAAGACAGAAAGAAACTTTTATGCCTCATCAATGTCAAGAGGTAGCAAAAGTATATTGGTTTATTGAAAATTGGTGAAGGTGAAGATTCAACTGAGATCAGAAGTCAGTGTTTCCGTGAAAACTTTATCAACACTCGGACAAAGAATTGCCGTACATTTCGAAAACTAGTATTAGCTATGTTCACAGTATGTTATATTGAAATAAAACACCGTCCCAGTTGTTAGCCACTGTTACTAAATGACATATTTAAACCAATTATTATCTGAACCATATTCAGCATTATTTGATAAAAAAGGGTGTTAGTAGTCTGATAGCCTCAGATCACGTAAAACCGAACAGACTTGGTACAGAAGTTTGGATTCATACAAATGCATCTGACCCTATTTGTCTTGAAAAAATTGTGTTTAGATTTCCAGAAGAAATCAAGTTGCTTAAACCTATCAGAATGCTGTCGAATTTATATTCGCTAGTTGAAATTTTTTCCGTCACATAAAGTACATGCGTGAATAGCTGATTGAAAAAGTTGTTTATGGACGGATCAGTGATGTGGATAAGGACATAATTGACTTAGACAATGAGCTAGAGTTTCTCTGAAATGAAAGACGGTAGTATTTTCATAGTCATTGAATTCATTTTCAGCTGTTCCCTTAAAAATGATGAAAATCTGACAATTCACAATCCTCCCGGGAAAAGAATCAATAAAACTGGCTTGATCAACTTTTGGAGGTTAATCATAGGCCGTTTCATGTATAGGTTTATCAACTTAATGCATTGATTTAGTTTTGACTTCCAACAGTAGGCATAATCCATTTTGAAGTGTTATAGTGTGTTTTAGTACTTTGCATAAAAAACCGCCTACGGTGTGCATTATAAACTTCACAGAGAACCTCCTTTATTTACGCTGTGACATATCTGTAGTGAATTCGAAAACACTGCAGCTACTTGCTTCTGATTGTACCCCCACTCTGTCTATCATCGTCTGACGTTTGAGAATGTGGGACTAAACCTGTCAATAACAATAACCTTCTGTAAATCAACGGAAACACTGTCTGACAATATTAGGTGTCACAAGATATTTTTGCTTCCTATAAGTGCGATCAAGTTACCGATATTATGTCACTCTTCTATTGCATCATCTCCGAAGTAACATCAATTTTTGATTCAATGAATTTGAATCCATTAAAACATACTAAACCAAGCTCTTGTAGACATGTCATCTCACTTTATAAAGACCACCTTCATTGCCTACAAAACAGTAAGGTCGTTGTACTTCTCTTACGCAAGCCACGGAGGTGTTAGGCAGTTCATCAAAAAATCCCTCACACATCCGAAATAGATAATTCCCTACACGCTGGTGCGTCTGGTACACTGTGCATGTCACAGTAGTATGCAAAGGCTAATGTGTCAAACATGGGTTGAACCGAATGACTACTCATTGTCGGCCAAAATGAGAAGAGAATGCCTCAACGTATCCTTCAAGCATGAGGTATATGGTCAGTGACTTCTCACAAGCGTTCTTACGGCAACGGACATGAACAGATTAGTGAAATCCACAGCTTACAATGTCAGCATCTTGACGAGTACTAGTGAATGAAGAAAGGGGGTTCACAATATAATCAAACGTTTTAGAGCTAAATAGTGTTTGTAATTTGTGGGTTTCTCGTCTGCGTTAACAACGATGGCATAAGTGTTAGAATTGCCTTTTTAGTTTAGGATCGACGTTGTGAAACAGAAATTTTTAACACCGGAACAGTTTAATTGCCTAGACGAAGATAGGCCTGATAATGAGAAGTTATCGTATTGTAACGAAAAGGCATCCAGTGAGACACGATATTTACTGATAAATAATTTGGCAGATTTGATAATTTAGAGGAGACCGAATTGTGAAAAATATGGACTTCGGCCGGATTCGAACTAGCAACAGAAACAACATGCCTAGACGCAGCAAATGTTTTACCAGATGAGCTACGAAGCCACTATCTTTATTGTCCAATTCGCTGGTTGTCATGCTATGTGCGCAGTCGCGTTTATGAATCTAAATTCCGGTCCACAACACGCCCTGGTTTCTGCTCACACGTCGTGTGTTTGTTTCTGTGTGTGGGACCGACGCCTTTATCGGGGGGTTTTCCGCCTTCCATTTCTCGTCCGTTGGTCCGATCTCGTTGAACGATGGTGTTGTGTCGGACGCTGATGTTGTCTGTAATCTATCCATTGTAGGCTTTGGCAGTATTCTACGATCATGTCCAGATATTCCTCCGAGCGTTGGAATAATCGAGTCCCTGATTTGGTCGACAATCCTATTTTGCTTGCCAGGTCTAGCTCGTTTGTCAGATTCAGTTGAGTGATGACTTATCCGGTCCCCCGTGCTGTCCCTGATCCGCTCGCTATGGATTCTTGGACGTATCTCCCCCGTGTTTAGGTATTCCGCCGAATGTTGGAATACTCGCACGTCCGGTTGGATAATCCACCAGAGTATGACTGGAGTCAGTTATTATTTGCAAAATTAATATTTCGGCCGATTAAGAAGAAACAGAAGAACCACATAAGCAATAATCTAACTTTAAGAACCAACCCATGTGATAAATCACCTAAAACGAACTCATAGGTGATTGAGCGTTGACATATACTAATTCAGTCGCAACTAATGTGAGGTCAGTGGCGCAGTGGTCAACAAGGTTCCCCCATGGTAGCATGGCTAGAGTTACAGTCCCGGTCAGGGCCAGGATATGCACTATTGACGAGCTCTAATGAAAGTGAAACTCGAGTCTAGTGCTTCTGCATTTTGAAAGGGGCCGACTGAAAAGTCTATAGGAATGTGACCGTTGCGATCAAATGTGAGTGGTGTTCAACTTGAATTAACAAAATCCCCGACTACTCATCAGTAACCATAGGTTTCTGCAGTCAAAATCGCAAACGGGGAGTGCAGTTATAAACTACGACGGACCTAACAATTGAAAACGTGAGTGTACACGTAATCTTGCAGCGATAGGCTAATTTATAATAGTCCTGCACAATAGATTGTCACATACTTATGAAAGAAACACATTTCTGTATATCCGTTGTTTACTTCTGTACTTGTGTTGCTTCACTCATTGTGAATGTTTTACCGGAACCAAAAGATGCCATCACCGCCAAAGTTAACCAGAATCTACACAGGAATATCTTTGACACGGAACCGATCGGTTAAAAAAAAAGACGTACCTGAAAGTGATATGAGAGGGAATATGAAAACCATAGTTTTCTGCTTTGAATGTGACAAAAGCACAAGTGATGACTAGCAGGTCTCGCGTATCAACTACGTTTGCACATTTTGTTGAGTAGTTGAAAAAACTTCCAATGCGGTGAATATCATACAAAAACCGCGATTAGTCATAATCAGTAATTCAAATCAGACCAACCCAGCAAGGAACAAATGAGTAGCGTTGTGAGTCAAGAACACGGATGACGCAATGGTTATTTATTCAGGAATTCAAAACTCATGGGCTATGCGTTCAAACAGGACAATAAACAAAAAACTCATTCGCGTACGGTACTGGGCACAGACCGTCACTGTTGCCACAGACGTCAGTGCTCAGCCCCTTTGCGTTTCGTTACGATGCTACACTCCGACGTTTTTTCCTGCGGCTACTTCAGTGTCAAAATCTATGCTCTGGAGTCCACTACTGAATAACGGTTGTGTGAGTAGTACAGTACGAAGACTGTTGTTCACCACAGTAGAAAGTTTCATTTATTTAGATTTGGGAGCTTCGAGATTCAGTGAGACTTGACGGCTTGAGTTAACTAAGTTCTTGAAAATTGCGTTGGAAACCTAATCCTCTTCCTTCTTGCTTATTAGTGCATCGACGTCTCCACACAAATCGTGCTAGGGACACTACTTTCAAGTCTAAAGCTGACTGCGATCGCAGACACCACATTTGACTAGTTCGAAGATAAATTTGACAGCCTCATTACTCTTGCTTTTGACAAAATTGTTTCAAAGGAATTGTAGTCGTTTTAATTACCCGCGAACTTCCGTCACGCTTCGTATTCTGCGCGTCATTCTTTGTGGTTATATGAAATATGACTATTGCCCTGGGAAGATACCAATTCAAAAGTACGTTCATTTTGTACACCACCATTCCATTCCAAGAGGAATGAACAGATTTCTCCATTTCGGAGGTTTCCTTTCGCGCGAAAAACTGCTCTACATAGAACCATACATATATGAGGGTGGTACGTTTTATTTTGAATCCAACGTGGGCCTGTGACAACGGCCTCTCTATTTGAATCGTAAAGATGAAGCGCAGCAGTAGCGCAGTTCCCTCAACAACAAAAAAACGTTATCATTGAGTTAAGCTAAAAAATTTGCAAATCTGTTTACGAGTCACCTCTCAGAACCGAAACCAAAACTCCTGTTATCATGGCTTGGACGGCAGTCTCCGTAGTGAACACAAATGATGTCAATCGGAAAATAAAACGTGACAGTGTAAGTGATTATACTCGTGAATTTGTTGTTTATAAAGTAGTCTAAAATAGAAGCTTGTCTTTTCAACCTTTTTTCGTACAGCATATCAACCGACTCTAGCGACTAAGTTATGCTAAGTAACCTACTCACATGCGAATACAACGCAATCTACCGTACACTTTTGGGGTAGCTCAAAACCGGGACCATAGTTGGTGATAACCACAACACAGTACCCATTCGGGACAAAACGTGGCGCAAAGTGGTTATTTTTCTAAAACGTTCTGAACATTTTACTTACTCTTACAACCAGGACTTATGGACCACTAGTTCAATTTGTTTTCATGATATATTTCTTGGCTCTTTCTTGATAATTCGGACAAACACCTGTAATTACCTGCTGTTGATCACCCTTAGATTAACAGGGTTTTCATGATAGTAACTTTAAAATGGTGACTCTACAACAAAACGGCAAATATTGAATATTTGTCTCTGCAATGAAAGTCACCTTACACTACAAGACTTTTTCTGGGGCCTAGCTGAGTGAAAAAGTTACGTTTCACTAAAACTGTTTACCTTGTAATCTACACAATACTGACGCACAGAATTTAAATGCTCAGTACATTCAATCGGTGTCTACCTCAGAACTTCGTTGATCTTGTCGTTGGGAAGTTGGTAAGGACATCAGTTACTTCTTCTGGAAACAGCATATCACAGACAAATTGCGAAATTGATGGGTTTTTTCCGCCGATATGTCTATTATACACATGAGGACATGAAAACCCTCCTACAGAGTATATATTCAAATATCTATACTTTGAAAAGGCCAGTATTCATCATTTTCCTCTGCTTCCTCTTATCGTTCTTTCACAATCGACTGCTTGTCTTATTGTACTGATTTTTAAACTTTCTACAATATCTTACTTGAAAATGGTGACTTACTTGAGATAATTTGCTGTATATTGTCGTCAAAATACAACCTCAAGATATTTTTGTCCTTCTTCCAAAAATCATAAATTAGTGTTATAAGCCACGGGTACGTTTTTTTCAACGTTGGTGAATTATACATGTCATCAATGAAACACAGCGGATCTCTAAATTCAGATTTTAAAGCTGGATATAATCTCATTACCTCAATCAGTCGCTATGGTTAATAAGCATCTCATTAATTAGACTTGTTGCAATTTACTTTGGTGAACTCTGTATGTGACATCTACGACATTCGACGTTTGCTGAAATCTGGTGACTTATTAGGTCACCGTGGCTCATTCAGTTTGCGTTCTTCATTCGACTAGAGATCAACACCAAAGTAACCAAGAGATGGTTGTCACTGACCAGTCCGGTACAATGAAATACAGCCAAATTAGTTTTATTACCTCCAAGGTTAACTGCGCCTCCATATGGAATGATGGAACAGTGATTTTCTTCATTGGTCGCGTCCGAACGATGATTCACTCAAGGTACCATTTTCCGTGAAAAATCCCAAATAAAATGAGAAACGTTTGCCTGTGTAAAAAGGTTCACATTACCAGCTAGATATCATACTAGAATACTTATGAAAACCACTTTTCCAAAGCTGTCTCCAGACATACAGGCTTGTATCTCAACACTGCACAATAATTTTCATTGTGATGGTGCATCAAATTGAATGAAGAAGTGGCAAGTGTATACATTTCAAGATGGACATCACTCACAATTGATCGCAGCCCTCGCATTTAGATAGACTTTCCAGCCAGCATCTTTCGAAAAAAAAACACTAGACTCGGGTTTCGCTCTTGTTAGAGCTCATCAGTAGTGAATATCTTTGCCAAGGCTGGCGTTAGAACTCCAGCCAAGCTTTCATGAGGCAACTGTGTTGACCACTGCGGTACTGACATCATACTAGACACGACCGAATTATCATATCTGAACGCAAAACCCCTTTCGCTTGTGAGTAATGTTCTGATTCCCAGATCGTCTCGATAGGAGACACAGTTACTGTCTGTTGACTCCAATCGATAATCTCGTGGTTAGGTTGACTGGAAGGTTATTTGAATACGATAGCTGTGATCAATTGTGAGTGAAGTTCAAATTGAAATTAATCAGATTCCCGACTACCCACCAGAAATGTATAAATATTAGCAGTTTCCACATTCGCCGTGATGTTCGACAAGTTGCTTTGCGATACAAACACTGAGAGCAAACTCCTGATGAAAAGGAGACGGAACAAACATTTCCCAAGCTCCTACTGGCTTTTGATGAGCTGATGGAACTCTTATCATTGAAAATTTGTTGGTTTGAAGCAGACTCACTCAGGTATTAACATCAACAAAAGTGCTGACCACATTCTGTCATATTCAAACAAGGATGAACTTATTCATGGACCTTCAGCATCAATTGGCTGCCAATGATCTTCGGTAAACTAGGAGATAAGTACGCTTGCTAGTATGCCTCTTACCACTGGACAACCGGCATGTGTACCAATGGTCAGAATGTGTACACGCGAAGAACCATTCGCAAAGCAAAGTTTGTCATCTCAGATGATGCCATTATAATTGGCTGAGTTTTCCATTGGGCCAAGTTTGAGAATAAACTAACTTACTCTACTGAAACCGAGTGACCTGTTCAGCAGTTCCGAATATTGAAATGGACGTGATGTAAATTGTCATGTTAACCGCCGGACGCCGATGGATTGCCCGTTTTCTAATGAGAATAAAAATCCCTGCATATCGGAATTGGATAGGAGATAAAATAATGTGTGATGGATTATCAGGCCGGAAGTGTGGGTACTCCAACACTCGACGGAATACCTCAATGCCGTGGAGTTATGTCCAAAAACCCATAACGAGCGGATCGGGGACGATGTGAGCGACCGGATGAGTCATCGCTCGACTGGATCGGACCAACGGGCGAGACATGGCAGACAAATAGGATGGACGATCAAATCGGAGACGGGATTATTCCAACAATCACAAGAATATCTTCACATGGTGATGGAATACGGTCAAAGCCTACAACAGATAGATGGCGGACAACACGAGCGACCGGACGAGCCATCGCACAACGAAATCGGACCAAAGGACAAAGAACGGCAGGGGAAAACCCCCCGATAGACGGCGCCGATCACATACATAAACCGGGCAGAAGTGCACACGACGCGTGAGCGGAAACCTGGGAGTGTTGTGGACTGGAATTGTGATTCAAAGTCGCGAGCGCATGTGTGGCATGTTACCTAAAGAGTTGGACAATAAAGATTGTGCTATATTGGACGGCTTTCGCTACAAATTTACACACAGGCACATAACTGATCAGGTGGAATCGTCACAGGTAAAGAACCATTGTTGAATTCGTTGCGGTTTGGTCCCACTCAAGTCTTGGAAGAATCGAGGACAAGTTAACCCAACATTCAAAGCGCAAATCGGACAGCTCCATAGGGTTTCACTAAACGAATTACTGTAAGTTGTTTTCTGCCTAGACATCGAGTGTACTTCACTGATTCAAGTGGTGGATGAAACTTAACGTTTGGCTTACTGTTCGCTGCGGGTGATCTAGCTGAACCAACAAGAAAGTATTCTGGGTGATTGGGAAGTTCTGATCACCTCGTTAGTATCTGGAGTGGGAAAGAGCAAAATAATTCTGCTTTTGGAAACAATTACATATGAATGCAACTGAAAGTTGACAGGCTATAATTCGGTCATTTCTAGTACAAGGTCAAATACGCACCTGTTTTACAATCACAAAGATCGCCGTGAAATTTCCAGTCCATCCAAGGGTGTTCACCATTGGGGAACGCTAGATTAGAATCTAGTCAGCAGCAATGCGAATGACATAGACACATCACAGTGTTATCCAACCTCCAATGACGTCAGCATAAACACTGATACCTTGTAAATTATTTCAAGAAATTCAGGTTTATCATTAGGTTTCATGTAGTCTGAGGCGAGCTGATGAACCGAACTAACCTAAGAACCCCGTAAACGTTAAAAAGGCAGTCGAAAGACTGAATGTAATACAACATTGAAGAAAACACAGAGTAGTTTTACTCTCACATCTCAGATGTGAGTCAACCGGATGTCCACCAGAGGGAGTAATGGACAACTAAGATACGGAGATGTACAAGGTTTTAACAAGATAGTTGAGAATAATCATAATTTAAGTCAGTCAGCATAGCCAAATCCACAGAATGGTGCTAGAGGTTACAAACACCCGGTTCAGGAAAGTATATGAAATATGCGACTATAGTTATAAATAAGAGAGCAATCAAAGATATGGGTCAGATGTTTCCAGATAGCCAGTCCAGAACGTTCGACTTAAAGTGTAAAGAAGAAGGAGATACATAGTCCGCCAGCATAATCAACATGTTATAACTAAACAACAGCACATCGTACATAACAACCAAGGCATGGCAAACAAATGAATCACTTCAACATGTCTTAGAAGATCATGAAAAAGAAACGTGACTACCGATCAGGGCAAAACCATGCACTGGAGTGTAGTTGTTATAACAACAAAATGTAGTCCTGTCGTTCGAAATGGACCGCCCTAAAGAAGTGGTCAAAATGGAAAACTGCCATCAACCGTGATTGTTGTTTAGTTTGTAACAATCGGATTTCCCAAATTTCAATTAATTACAACAGATTACTAAGTGTAAGACTCAGAAAATTACTAAGTTACCAGTTTAACTCATCACGACCTCTTTTTTGAAGTATTAACGATTCACTCCGGGTATTCGGTCTGCGAACTTTGGCAATGCACCCGAACATTCTTACACTCTCATGACTTATAACTGTTTTTCTTCACATTCACAGAGGGGGTGGAATAGAACCGTTAGGACGTCCTTACCCTAACGTCCAAAAACCGCCTCCGTCTTTGTGAAAAAAGTCGATTGACTTTGTCCTAGTTAGCGGACCTGCTCAGAGCGGTCGAGAGTTGACCTTGGCTAGTTTTTACCGGTCTGACTCTAGTCCGCTATGCGGATCAGTGATCTTAACTATTTTTTCCGGCAACTGTCCTTGTTTTTGACCAGTGCGCATTATATAAGTACTTTGTCGTCTTCGTCGCACACGTTTTGGCGCAGGACAAGCTTTTTTTTGCACGCGTCTTTTGGCTTGTCTTGGGAGCGAATACGGGGAGAGTCGTAGTACTTTTCGGGACCGAGATTCTCGTGTTAATTGTCACAGGGACGAGAATCCAAATTCCGCCAACTGCATTACGATAACAAGGACGAACCAGCGTACCGTTTAGGAGGGTTTACAAGAACCGACAATTACTCCTTACTGAACTCAAGTTCTTTTCATACGGTTACCACCCCCAAGTTAATTTTTGTCAACTGTTGACTATCCGGATGGATATGAAGACCTTTTAGAGTATAATTTCGAGATTACCATAGGATAGGTCACAGCCTTAAGTAAAACGACCTTATTAATCGGTCGGCCTAGAATTCTATTTTGGAAGAGAACTGACAATGAAAGTTTCGGGCTGCGGCTGGATTGAACCGATGTGTAACATGCCTAATCAGCTCACCACACGTTGAGTCTTGCTTAGGAAAGTTGTCAGAGCCGCACCGTTTCAACGCATCCCTTTCTCAAGGACAGCGAAACTGGGAAGTGCAAAAAGCATCACCTTCGAGGTATAAAGCAGAACCGGCTACAGATCACGTACAGAAGTACCTGACGATCAACCACTTGTTTGTTCTCAAGTGTCATTGTTGAGAGGAAAAGTGCAACGAGTGAACTACCCATAAAAAGACCACAATGGAAAGCGTTAACCTCGGGAGTATCCCAAGATAGGTTGAATCCTCCACGTTGAACAATGTTTGATGCCCATCACCTTCGAAAAGAGCAGAATTCAACAGGATGCAATCCGCTTTTTGAAAATCATTTTACGCAGCGTTCACCGCAGCCAGGCCAACAAGAGTCATTTATATAACTAGTCGGCTAGAACTCAACGTTCAAACCTTCTATGGTAATCACGCAAGATTTAACAAAGACATTTCTCGGCATCAGCGCGAATTAGTTGAGGATGTAACTCAACGGTTCTGAAGGTTACAAAATCTGACTGCCCCATTTAGTTTTTCTTTCGTCCGTTTTGAACTAAAAAGTCTGTTGAGTAATAAAAAATCACAATACGACCGTAAGTCGGTACGAGTGAATAAAGTGAACGCTACTTTGAGTAACTTGTTCGTAACATAATCCAACTCGCAGTTAGCGAATTAAACGAACACAAGTATCAGTTTGTAGCTCATAACCAACAACGGGAGGAGCACAGCCTTTCCACAGGGACGTTTAATAGAACATACACCAGCATTATGTCGTGACACAATGTAATTCCGGTACATCTCCACTGGTGAATGAACCAGCGACAAACACTTTAACTGGTAACGTTACTTAGCAGTGCACTTGTAAGGTTTAGCTGAACTAAGTGAATCATCATGAATAATACGATAAGACATACTAATCAGTCGAGGAATTGTACGCGCGCACTTGCCCGTGTAACTTCTTTGGGAAGATGTCATTTTGATCAGTAGGATGTTTACGAACGTTGGCACCTTAGGATGAGAAGTTGGAGTACGGTCACACTGAAGTAATGATAGTTGGATGGGTTAGCTGCATTCACCAGGAGGTGATAACCAACTAAATGGCACCTTCTGTTGCACAAGCAGACACCACCATACTACCTATCCACGTATTAGCCAAGATGAATGAAAATCCAGAAGATCCCAGTCTAGTCTTTTATATATATAGAGGGTGACTCCTGTAATTGTGTGCGTGTTGGGAACAGCCAAAAAACTCACACTATTTGCAAAGAAAAGGGATTTCTTCATTTCCTGGGAACTCAAAAGCCTGCCAGGATTCCGGAACGTCCGAGAACTTCCGCTTGCTTCTGATTGGCTTGTTTGGCGGCCTAGGCCCAAGGCCACTCCGAATCTATAAATGCAGCAGTTGTAAACCGCTATTTTGCCTTCGGGTTGAGCAGCAAATAAAGCTTGTTTGAACGCTGTCTTTTTTCGTTACTTGTTGAGGGGTTCTAAGCTGCGAGAGTTGAATTCCGATATTTGCGCCCTGATTTTCGTGCAGTTTTGAAATATCGTTGCGTTCGTTCGTGACAGAGATACTGCTCGCGGTCTTTGCATCCTTCGTGCCTTTCTGTATCAGATGGGGTCGTAACAGTGCGTTCCATGGCCGAAAACAGCTGCTTATGACAGACCATTTTCAAGACAAACTTCATACTGTCAACGTTACGTTAACGTTCGTTTCCTTAACAAGTGAACCTTCTGCTTTGAAAGTTGGAACCTATCAACCTCCGACAACCTCTTCACGTACACTTATTCAAAGTGTACGGATAAGGTCGATTAACGTAATTTCTTGAATTATACAACCTAGATATTCGTTGTCGTTAATCTCTCCATCATTTATCGTACACGCCTTCATTTCGTGTCACCCACAAGCACATGCTACTGTTGTGATATGAGAACGCGGATGGCAAAAGGGTTATTCATTCGACAAAGCAATACACGGGTTAAGCATGTAAACCAGACCTGTCACAAAACCACTCATTTGCACGCAGTATTCCGTCTCAGACAGTCTCGGCTACCACAGATGTCAGTGCTCAGTTCCATTGAGTATTAGGGACCGTTATGGGTGATGCTGCACTTTGATGTTCCTTGTTGCAGTGTTCTTGTGGCTTGTACGATGTCAAAAAATATGCCCTGAACCTGCTACTGAATAGCCGCGGCATGAGTAGTATAATACGATCACTCAACACCTCTGCACTCCTCCCCCCGCAAAGACTGTTCCAACTGCAGCAAA
>LUCH01002657.1:2445-17660 GCA_013368495.1 Paragonimus heterotremus
AAAATGTACAGAGAAAGCACGTCAAGCTAGCGGGGTACGGAGCGAGTTGTACTTGTAGCCCCGGGACGGATACTACAAGTGGAATAGCTTGACTAAAACTAAAGTAGGCAAAAAGCCAGTCATGAAAAATGTACAGGTGAATGCGACTATCAAAAATATCATTTGTTATAGTCGCTACAGGCTTCTGGCATGTCGCAAAGTTTGCGTGAAGATGTAAGGCGTTGGTGCGATCTTAAATCGTTGTCTGATGCACTCTTTAATTTGTCCAACTGATCGATGGCCATTCGGTGTAAACCATTTGAAGTGATCTGTGGTGATAGTCAGTAAACCTATTTCTCATTACTGTTGTTTTATTACATTGCTGACCATAACTCGTACAATTGCGCTCGACCGATAAATTACTTGCTTGTAACAATACAGAAACTGTTGCGCATGTCAGTCAAACTTTCCGTATTATTCGACGTGTTCCACACAACATGAACGCCCCTAGAACTCTGACATTCGATTCCCCCTGGACTTACTTGTTTGAACGATTTAAAAAGGCCCTTGGTCGTGTTGCCATTGGCGTTGTGTGGATCGCCGCCTCGTCTCTGTTACACCAATATACCGGTTGTGTTTGTTCTTTACGTTTTTCCCTGGTTTTGGATTGCGTCGAGACCGTCTGTGATCACTGTCCTGTGTGTACATTTGTCGTCCTGTTATATGATTTGCCTAGATCGGTTGTTATTACTATTGCGTCGAAGCTAGCTCTGGGGTTGAGCTAATTTAACTACTTCATTTCTGTATTCCCGGAACCATCACATGATCCCAGAAACGCATTTGGCGACCACGTTTTATCTTCCGCGTTATATTGTTTATCGGATATGAGCAGTGAGATAAGTCTAAATGCTAGATTTTCTTCAGATAGGCGTGACCAAGCTTGATGTCAGTAGAATCAGTGGGTAGTTTGTGGTCAGTAATGATAGTAAGAAACCTTCAGTCTAAGAGATGGTGGGCTTTTATGGGCAAAATAAATAACCAATAACTCGCGACCTTGGGTACTGTGACGCTTTAGTGCCGGTTGAGGCTCCCGAAAGTAAGATGAAAATGGTTGGATTTGGTCATCCACGCCATGCTGTTGGGTGACTCCTACTACTTACTCGGATGAATCAGTCTTTAAGTCCATGGCTCAATCTTTGCCCCCATTTAAATGAACCAAAGCAAGCACCCGAAGTAATGTGTCTTTGTCTGCAACATCTCTGGCTTGTGACGATAAACCAAATGGTTCGGGAATGTTCTAATAAGGGTGCAACAGGTTTCAGAAGTACTGAGCAGTGATAACCAATAATGCCTTAAAATGCTGAAGGCCTTTCTGGGATTGCTGTAGCTGATAGTCTCTCAGGGCAGTGAGTTTCTCTGACAGAAGTTCAGCGTTGTTAAGTGCTGGGAAAAAGCACTTTATCTCAAGAATTCGCCATATTTGCCAAGAAAAATGGATTTTTCATCTTTGGGAACTTGAATGCCCACCAGCATTCTCGAACACACGAGAGTTTGCGTTCGTTTCTGATAGGTCCGTTGAGTAGCTTAGACCCAAGGCCACTCCAAATCTATAAGTGCGGCTGTTGTATACCACTATTTTGCTTTCGGGCTGAGCAGCAAAGAAAGCTTGTTTGAAGGCCGTCTTTCTCCTTACTTGTTGGGGGGTTCCAAGTTGCGAGAGTTGGATTTCGATATTTGCGCTCTGATTGTCATACAGTTTTGCGATAGCGTTGGGTTCGTTCGTGCTAGATATACTGCTTGCGATCTTTGCGTCTGTTCTTGCCTTTCTCTATCAAGGGTCGTAATATTAAGGTTGCTACGGTGTCTCACAAAATCTTCGAAGTCCATATCAAAATCATGCTCCATTGGGTGTAGGGTTACGCGGTGCTGACCAATGAGTTTAGAAACCGCACGCGACGTTACACAAGCTCATTTAATGCATGACACACTAAATCATAACTCACAGATGCGCATGAAGCCATACGTGACATACGAGGCGGCGTTGAAGATGGAAATGGAGTATTTATTGAACGAAATGTACAAACTATCTCCTACTAAGCTGCACTGATACGAAGTAATAGCTGGAAAAGTTAGATACCGACTGCTGAGGAGCGCCAGAAAAGAAAGTGTGTGGTTCCTTGGTTCGCACCGTACACGGACATCAAACGTAAACAAACAATCAGAGGACGTACATCATACAACCTTTCAAAGTAACCTAGTTGCAATGAGAAACTATAAGTTTAGAACTCTTCTATCTCCCATGTTGTGTACCAGACCACTTTCGGTTGCAGTGACGTTAACGTAGGCAGAACAGATCGACAACTACAACAGCAAGTCTCTGAACAGATCCCGAGGTGGTTGGAACAGCATATGACGCACCAGCTTCAACTTAGTGAACTGACGGCTCGAAATCCAACGTCATAAATTGCTAAGCACCTCATGACAACAAGTCACCAGGTTGACCCAGTAAGCTCATTCAAGACACTGTTGCGCAATCAAAACCCGAAGTTATTAGCTTTCTGCGTAGCAGTAGTCATCCGAACTTGCCAGCCGACAAAAATGATTGAGGCAACCTATCAGGTTGTCATTGTCGTGAATACTAAAAACTTGATGTGCTTGTAGTCCTGTCTAGTCCCTGTTTGTCCTTATCTGTATGGAGTATATGAACGGCATGTTTTAAGTTTGTGAATGATGTGATAAATGAAATGTTAACATATCGCAGTATATATCTTCTTTCCGCTCTGATAAATATATACCGGAGAAAAGAAAAGGAAATCTACAGACCACTGCATTGTTGTGTGTCCCCGCTTTTCACAAGAATGCCGTGAATGTGAAGAAACAAAATCCAGACCACAAAGGACGTGATCCATGAACGTTTGAAAGTCTGAGCTACAGTTCAGAAACTGCAGACGAAAATATCACTCCAAATAGGGTGCAGACAGCAATTTTCGTCTATTTTTCTGAGACCGCTAGATTTGGTGGATGGCCCGAATTATTTTAAGCTTCTTGAAGATGATCATGCTACGAAGACCGATGAAAATTGATGAATTTTGGAAACCTCGTACCTTTCATGAACGGTGGGGTTTCTCAGAGTCCGATAATCGTCAAACAGACACAAGTTGCCAGAGGATGGCTTAGGTATCTATGTGTATGGATGAGGCTCACTGGCCACTGAAGGACTGAGTAACGGCAAGTCGTGGTAGGTTTTTGAATTTCATTTTCATGATCAAGTTTTTTAGTTGTAAACTTCAGAGGGCGTGCGAGGGCAGTTATCTGATTTGGTGATAAAAACACTTAAACCCCTGTGTTTCACCTGAGCTGGAGGGTTTGATGAATTGACAAATTGCACAGAACAGTCAAATCGAAGTTGCACAGCATTTGACTGAAAAGGCCTAGCATACTTCCGTTAAAGTAACCGATGTGGCCTTGCCGTGTACGCATAAAGTAGTAATGCAATCCCTTGTTCTCCGTACTTTACATCTGCCAAGGCAATAATGAACACGAGAAAATCAGCGTCACTGACTAAATGCTTTACGTCTGCAACAAAGGAGTTATAAAGAAACGTTTGCCAAAGTCCGAGGTAGCGTGTGGGTAGTTTTTAATCGCGGATCTGTGTAACGGTGCGGTTTGCAGCCTGTGTAGTATAGGATATCGGTCCAGGGTTGCACCTGTAACCTGCAGAAACAGTAAACCTAATTTATGCCTTTGTATCAATTAGGAAATTGTGAAGTACAAGCGTAGAACACAAACCAGGCGATGTAAATATGGGTCAGTAGCAGCCATCGCCACAAATGACTGGCTTCATAGTTATCTGTTTAGTTTGATCGTTCAGGGAGGAAAAAGTTTGGTCATAATGATAAGCACACGATCCAAACCCACGGTTGTAATAACAGGCAATTCCAACGACTTGTTTTGCGTGCGACCGAAGGTAAATGCAAGACCCTCACCGTTTTGGTGGTCGCTTTTCTGTTAGTAGTTTAGTTAAAGTTGCGGCCTGTAATGACCTTAGGATCAAGAAAAGCACGTTGGAGTGTGTTGCGATTATAAGATGATCGCATTTGGATTATTCACTAGAAGGCAAAACTGTGATACAGCTGACTAGTTAGTTGTACTTGTTCTATCAAAGGCGTATCCTAAGCCAAAATAGCTGACAGATGATGACCTCCTATGGATGATTAAGAAGACATAACCCTCGTAACACCAGTTCGTTGACGGTTTGATTTTTGATAATTGAATTATACAACAAAACAAAAGTGATAGATTCCGGTCTCCCAGCAAAACGCCGGAAAGATCCTTTGTGGAAACTGTACCCATCAGAAGCCGCCATCCAATCAGTAGTGATCGATCTACAACATTGTAAATATTCCCTGCGGTACACTCATGGTTCATATCCACGGCTTCAACAAAAGCAGCCTGGTGAAAATTAGAGACGCCATAATTACATGAGGTGTGTTGTGGACGGATTTGCCAAAAGTAAAACCATTCTGTACAAACCACGTTTTAATGTCACCAATGCTAAGCTCAGAAAGTTTGAACATAACAGTGGTCTTTGAGGCACCCGATTCTTGTTCAGTACCAGAAGACAGAATGACTAAGTAAAAAAAATCATCAATTTGAAGCAAACCAACGAACTAAAGAAGATTCATTTACAACAGACAGTATACGGGCTGGTCAGTTTGTAGTAGGTTAACCTGATATAAAGAATACAAAAAATAGTCAACTCAAATTTAAGTTGCCAGGCAGCTGAATTCAATCAATTTCGAAGCTCTTTCCTGTGGTATACAACTTCCACCGTGGTCAGTCACCATCCGACTGAAATGAACAACAAAGATGAAAATTAGTCATCGGCCATGATGTATACAATCACAAAACCAAGGCTCATATACGAGAAAGTATATTATAACTTCTAACTGATTTAAACACGTTGTGTGCATTCTGTACCAAAATAAACGAATACGACATTATGTAATAGTCCCATAAAATGGAGTCATATCAGTCACAACTAGTAACTGGTATCTGTCCAGGTTTCTTCCGAGAGCCAGAGATCAGTGTGCGAACGACAAAAACTGGTTGTCTCATGTTAAGTTTGTGACCACGTTTACTTAAGATGAAACTTAGCGGTGGTTATGAAACAGTATTTCATTGACGTTCTAACTGAGCTACGGTTCTCCAAGTTTGCAGATTTTGTATGATGTTTATATGTAAATAAACTATGTGTGGCGGTCTAAGTAGCAATAACGGAAGTCTGTTACGCGAACCGACATTGACAATCCAAACTGCAAATAGAGCTGAACATAAATGTAACAGTCTTGTTAACTCCAATCGATGTCCTCTCGACTAGGACTTCACTCCAATTTGAAATCACAGAAACCATTAATTCATTGAGCGGTATTTTGATTACTGATGAGTAGTTGGGGATTTTGATTTTCATATAGCTTGAACCTCACCCACAATTGATCGCAGCTGTCGCATTTCCACAAACTTTCCAGTCGGCCCCTTTCAAAAAGTACCACTAGAATCGAGTTTTGCTCTCATTAGAGCTCGTCAGTAGTGCATATCCTTGCTTATAATCAAAAATATCGCGCGACGTTTTTATGATTTCCGTGATTTCAACTTGGAGAGAAGTCCTAGTCGAGGCGTCATTCATTGGAGTTAACAGACAATGACCGTGTCTCTCGTTGAGATGGTCGGGTAATCTGATCATTACTCACAAGAGAAAGTGGTTGGGTGTTCACATATGATAATTTAGCCGTGCCTAATTTGAGGACAATCGCTCAGTGGTAAACACGGTTACCACATGAAAAGCGTGGTCGGAGTTCTAGTCCGGATAGTGGCAAGGATATGCACTTGTAGTGACCGGCGATCGTGTGGCTTCTCTAAGGATCCCGACTGCAACCGTATTTTCCTGCTTGTTTGTTCTGTACGCATGGTTCTATGTATGCCTGCGATAGAATGCCCAGCAAAAAATCAGTGCCACTTTCCTCAGTCGTGCAACTAATCGCACGCATCGAATGCTTGCCCTTTTCTCAACGACTCATCCATTATTTCATCCTCCAAGGTTGTTTAACCCGAACCTATCCGAGCGTTGTTTAACGCACTCGAAGGTTCCACGCCCTTTTCGCTCGGCGCGCTCTTGTGTGCGACCGAGTGGGTCGTAGCTCGTCTCGCGCTTCTTTACATTCTCCTCTTGGTTGCTGTCGTTGGTCTCAGACTAGGCCAGAACTAACTACTTATCATATATCCAAATACTGCTGGAAATATAAGGTTTATTTTTGCAAACCTCATTACGTCTTCTAGTTTGATGCCAGCTGGGACTGCTCTACGATTGCTCTTCAAGGAATGGCGTATTAAATTGTTAATGGACGGGGTTGTAGCGCATACCCACTTGTCCATCACACATTAGTGACGAGCTCTAATGAGAGCGAAACTCGAGTTTATTGCTTCTGCTGTTCGAAAAGGGCCAATTGGAAAGTTTATGGGAATGCGACTGCTGTGATCAGTTGTGGGTGATGTTCAATCTACATGAAAATCAAAATCCCCTACTACTACTCAGTGAATAAATATAAGAGTAAAACTGCAACACTGTAAGTTCAACCTACATTGAAACAGTTATACGGCCGAACAACTACATAGAGTGTATAAGTCAAATTGAATTGTATTCACTGCATCCATTCAGCCATAGCTTACTCGCACATGACTTACACTGGAAGCTGACCTAAAACCACATCTTTGAATACATAAACATGTGGTCCGAATTGGTGAGAAAACAATATTCATCGTTCAGTCTTCCATTCTGATGTAACTGGTTCTTTGCAAACAATACTATGAATAATATTCTGAGCTTTTGGTTTGCCAGCTACGCGGCTGGTTTCTTTTGAAAGCCACCTCCGTTACGTAGGTTCGCCTTGAAGAAGGACATTTCCAACCGCGAAGCCTTGGTGTGTACATGCACTAAATGGATAATTCCGTAGCTGACGTAACATGAACCAGACACGAAATAAAATATGAGTGAACGAAACATTCACTGCAATATTGTGATAGAGTTACAGTAGGTCTGTTGAAACGCTACACAGCACCGCTGCGCAATAATAATATATAACAGTAGGGCTAAAGATTCAACCTCTAAGCGCGTGAGTAAACAGGAAGTGTATGTGACGCTACTACCACACATGAGGCAGTTGAAATGCAATCAACCGAACGCGATCACAAACATCAAGCGGACTGGGAGCAAATATCCAGTACGATCCCATGTATAAGATGAACCAATACTTTGGAAGTATTTTACACATTGTACGGCAGGCCGACCGAGGTTATCTGCAGGTCGATGTGATGCTGGTTTTCAACAGACAAAGAGACAAAATTTAGAGTTTCATTTTTTCGGGCACGGTTTCAATTAATAACTGTTAGTGCATGACGTTTCAGATGGCATTCACCAAATACCTCAACAGTTGGATACTCCCTCCAATTGATTTCACACTATGAAAGTGACGGAGGATAAGAGTATCATTTCTACAACCGGAGGTAACAGACTTGCTCGTTGAATTGCTTATGTTGCAAAGGAGATGCGTAGCTTCTTGGGCGGTTAATAATCTTAGTTTAGTACCGGAGAACAGATACTGACAACCAGGATAGCACACGAAAAAGTATGGGGTATCCAAAACAAGGAGGAATCTGATAGTTTATTTTCCGTAAACTATGGTATAGCTTATTCGCAAATGTTGTCAAATCTTGTGCATAAATTATAGTGTGAAGTCACTCCAGAGATTGAAACAATCAAGCGCAAGCTTAGTGTTCGATGGATGAGAGTGAAATTGAAACGGCCAACTCTGGTCTGTTTTCCAAAACAAGTTTGATAACGCAGCCCCTTTATGGCGGCGATGTAGTTGTCAGTTAGCATAGATCTCTCCGTACACATCTTTTTCCACGCAGCAGACAATTTTGGTCTCCTCCGGTTCTCTCCTTCACAGACCAATAGAATTCTGAAGCAGCAATTAATTGTTTTCGTTTGCTTTTATGAGCATTTGACAGGTTCATGTTTATCACGGTTTATGGTGGTTTGGTGAGCAGTGTTATTCACCATCGGGCCAACTACAAAACATTTTATACCGTGATTGTCAAACCAGCAGAATCAAAAGCAATTAGTCATATCATTACGTCGAACGGTTGTGAATTGGAGGAAAATGAGTGTATCAACTTGACCTGCGGAGGTGTCAAGTTAGTAACAGGGAGTCATGGTAACCATAGGGCCTGGGCAAATTTTTTCTAAGTGCACACCTGCGGAATGTGCAACCGAATTCCGATCGTTTCCGCGGTAGCCAGAATACGAAATTTGACTCCTCTGAATTGACGATTGGGTAGGCGGTAAATGGGCTAGAAAGCCACTTTAGGTGAGATTCGGTGCCCTGAGTCAACGAGGTACGGTTGTGTATGACTGGATGATGAATAACCGAAAAGAGACTGCTCGCAAAACCACATTTTATTTCAGATGAATTCACGTGAGCTATTCGAAAAGTACATGTTTGTTCAAATTTTACGTGAAATACAGAACAACGGACGCACGTCGCCAAGTCTCGTAAATGATGGGTATATTAGAGGCGGTTGGAAGATGGTAGCGACGTTATCATGCGGTTCACCTTTATTCCGGCTTCAGGTAATTTGGAGATCATTGGCTGTTGTTTGAAATCATTGCATGTTATTCTTCTCATGTCCGAGATGCGGTCAGTCTATACTGTTATTCCCAACCGTTTCTGGATATAAGATGGAGCAAGTATTCACTCGGGCAGTGAGTATGAGAGCGCAGCTGTTAGCAAAGCGAGCAACCATAGAGTCTCAAACGTAGTTAAGATGACCTACAGCGCGGCAAAAATTATCGTATATGAATAGTGCCGAGAGTGAGGGATGACCAGTCCAGAACTTTAGTGCCTTGAAAAGTAACAGCGCCCTAGTTGTGTGCCACATATGAAGTTGGGGTTGTCTCCCTGAAAAGTCACGACTCCTTGTCAAACTAATGAATGGCAGTCTAAAGTGTTCCAGCATCCAAACTCGATTAACACGGTTTCGGTACCGTTCACTGACGTCAGTTCATTAGGTAAGAAACGAAAATGGCCCTTTTGTGATTACTGAACGTTAATGCGTCGGCATAGACAGTTTCTACTTCCAAAGTTCAAACCAGCATTACTTCCATTCATCAAGTCTGTGCAAATCAAAAGATACGTCATTAGTATAGCGAACTGATAAATGGTTATTGCTCCAACTAACATGAATTTCAACTCACAGTAAACGCTTCAGTACCTGTTGCCGATTCAGTTAAACGGTTAACTCATTCTCATTTTTGAGAGTCCCTGGAACGGTGCACGTTGATATCTTGAGTTTACATGCTCAGCTGAGGAATGAAACACACTTGTAAACATTTTCAATTAGTCTTCCAATTTACTGTGTATCCCGTTTTGTCATTCCTTCCATTTTGGCTGCAAACCGTCCTTTTGTACCACAAATAATATAACAGTATACCTAGATCGCTAGAAAGTTCTGGCAATCTTTCGTACGACTCAAGACAAAAATATTCTACCGTCCTCCTAAATACAGTGAGGTCATCTTTCCAGCTGTAGTTTTCGTACTAACCGCACATCGCAAGAGAATGTTGTAATACTCGACGCTTCAACCCACTCGTGTGGCTTTCCACAGACTTGCCGTGATCAATTACAACACGCCTGAAACACGCCGCCATCCATTAAAAAGTATGTTTATTAACTCATGTTTGAGTAATTCAAAAAGTGAGTAACTTCAAGAATCAAAAGTATTGTCATTTGCTTTTATGTGCGGGGGTAGTTCTGCCTTCAAAATTGACAACGTTTTACTAATTAACCCATGAATCGGATGGAAATAATGAGACCAGCTTTGTAGATTGAAAGGAAGCTATGTAGCTGATACCACTTCACTACTGCCCGAATTGATGTTCCGGATTAGTTTTCAATGTGGTTTTGGATACAACATTTTCCAAAAAGGTCACCCGAAGTGATTGAAACTGTGAGTATTAAGGCTTGCTCTTAACGCTGTTTTCTTCATATTCCACCAGTTAAAGACATGGTAACCACGATGATTAAACTTTCTGACCGCATTCGTACCAACTTTGGTGCAAAATACCTACGACAGAAAAATGTTTGTATTTTTGAAAATTTATTGTGGAAGCTTGGAAATATGGCCGCAACAACATTATAGTTATGGTCTCAAAGAATTTATTCAGAAACTGTATGAATAACACTTCATTTCTATCCCTATAGCAAAATGAATCCAGTTGTTCGTCATGTCGTTGGCAACAGAAATGCGTACACTTGCATTCAGGGTACATTGTTATTTCCTAAGAGCATTTGTGGTTATGTTGTAAAACTTTATCTCACTTTATCTCTGTAACCTTATTGGGTGAGTATACTCTGGTAGGATTTTACTGTGTTGATTAGGAGTACAAGCTAGCCGGTCCAACGCGCTTAACCAGAACATCATAAGCAAACTGTTCGTGACTCCTGTTAATACAGAACGATGATCTCGAAAGAATCCTTAGTGTATTGAGATAAGTACCGAAGTTTTGTTCTTCATCCAATTCGGTCAGTTCACATAATCGGTGGATGTGGACTTTACCCCCCAAACGATCAATGATCGATCTTTATTGGGTTATTTTATCACATCCGTCTATCATGACCTACCAGAATGAATTTATACTCACTGTTGAATACCCCTATGTGAAGCCGGAATGTTTAATAGACTCCACCAAATTTAAACTACGTTGCTAATTGTTAGTGTTATCGAGAATTTGACTGTCTTTCTTCGGTACTCGAACCAGATTTGTTTTCCGTTGCAACGCCTGGCGCAAGCTGGCTTTGCGTCACAGATGGATCCGTTGTATTAAACACCAGTTAGTGGATTCTGCTTCAGTCTGTCCTGGAAAATGCCAACCGTAGTTTCCTTCTATGGCTAATTACTCGTGGAGATGAGTCCCTATGGAAATTACGGCGAATACATATTTGTTTCCCGTAGTTTCTGGTCAACTTCCATATCCTCGATTCATGTGTCTAATGGTTGTAGCTGATGCTTTTAGTTTTATCATAATCATTTAGTGTTGCACATCTTACAGAACAGAAACGATATCATTTGGCTGACTGTAGACCTGAGCCAATAAGGAATGCTTATCTGTTCCAACTTGTCGACCTACTAGAGCGAGCTCACTTTGACACTATGTAATTTCTAGGATATCTGATTGCAGCTTGTAGTTTTGTTCGTTTTCGGCGCTGACGTAATTTGTATTTCATTTATGTCGTATTTAGTGGGTTGACCTATTGTAGCCATATGGGTTGACAATTGTGTTGCGATCAGTCCCGCGATTTTTATTGGTTTGAAACGAATGGACGGCTTTTGAGGTTTTCAGTGTGATGACGGATAGTCACGTCAAATGGTCAGCTATCAAAACCTGGCACCTTACAAACTAATGTCCCAGGAATTGCGTGGTCCCATAGTTATGTATCCGAGACGTATGTTCTTCTGCAGTTGCTGAAAAGCTCAAATCACCTCTCCTCAAAGCGGCCAGATCACGTCCAGACAGCAAGGCTATATACAGAGCTATATACAGAGCAACGGAATTCGTCATACGTCGGCGCGTTCATGTCCAGACCACTGGCAGGACATTACTAGATTGAACAGTGGTGCATACCCTGTTCCCGCGGCATTTGACGTCAGCGTGACCAACTAACTTCTTGTCCTCACCCGCGTAGGTGCCATGGCAACCTGTGGTGGCCTTGCCATCGTGACGAGGAGCGCCCGTTCGTATACTTTCATTAGCTTCAAGTCAATAGGAGCGGTTCACTGTTCCTTATTGCATGCGAAGTGACAGGTCACCGACTTCGCGAAATGACATTTCATGCTGCAATTGATTTCGAATGGCAAATTAGTAGCGAACCGCTACAGGATTGTTAATTAGGGCGGCAGGTCTTACATTAAACCGCGTATCCACTGACTGCTCGCAGTTTGATCTTGTATTATTGGCAGAAGATTCTGCTTTTATGCAAACGGATGCGTATATCATACCATGCAAGTCTAATTATGCGGATGAATATTTCATCTTGGGTGGATTTTGTTGTTTAGCCTACCTTTTCGCCAGTTTTGCATAAAGGTGAACTAGCGCATTCATTATTCTGTCACATGATAATTTTCATGCTTACACTTCATTCCGAGCTCGCTTAACTCTTTCCTTTCTTGTGTGTTAAAAAATAACCCTCAGTAGGAAAACATGCACATGATGGTCGATAAATGGTGTATCTGATACTATTTGGACCAATCAGAATGTTGCACTGACCATCATTGATTTTTCTCCATGGGCACTCCTTGGGCAGCTTCGCACAGGACAAAATGTTTCACACATTGGGCGAATAACTGGCACAGCGTAACACGTATGGCTACAAAACTGATTGAACTGGTATACTTTGTTATTGGGATTTTCACCCACTTTTTTCTTCTTCTATCCAAATGCAGCGCCGACTACACTCACACCAGCATGCTTTGTCCAAGCGGTTATTGGTCAGCTGCAGTAGACATCGGTGGTGGTCCTTACGGAACCGATCGGACATTTACTTTACCCTATATGCCCGAAGTTGAAGAACCCATATGTCAATTTTGCCCAATGGTTGGA
The DNA here is from genome assembly GCA_013368495.1 of Paragonimus heterotremus. Classification (NCBI taxonomy): domain Eukaryota; kingdom Metazoa; phylum Platyhelminthes; class Trematoda; order Plagiorchiida; family Troglotrematidae; genus Paragonimus; species Paragonimus heterotremus. Next base: position 15,140 of record LUCH01002657.1, read on the forward strand.
TGCTATGTTGTTCGTCAGCAAAAGGAAACTAGTCCGGAGGAGTCTGATCAGTGGAGGACTACAACCACATCAACAACTATCATGACCACCGAAAGGTCGGATATAACTGGCACGGAACAAGGTACAGATGAGACCGGTATATATGATCAAATGACTAACTCCAGCAATCCTAGTGACACACTCAATGAACCCAAACCACAATATACATTACACATGTCATGTGATTACTGGTCTCACCTACCTCCCCCGGCAGATATTGTCAGCTATTTAGATTGCGTGATGATTGGAGAAAAGAATAATTATTTTCTTTATATTTACGAACCACGGTTTCGAGAATTTCGAGTGCCTGTTGTCGATTGTGTGGATGCCAATTTTCTCGCATGGATTCCTAATGGGACGCAGTTACTCGGTTTGGAATTGGGTTTCCGAATGAGAGCTATCCCTCCGTTTTTGTTCCGTTATCATCAACGCATCATGCAGGTAAGCACAATGACAGTTCAAGCATGCTAACCCCGTGATCCCACCCAACACCACATCAATTTTTTCAAAAACTTTTTGTTTTAAATACTGTAAGCGCAGGAGTATATTGTGATAGGTAAGTACAATCATTCGCTTACTTCTGGATGGAGTTAACGGTTTAAATTACAGAACTTCGTGACTCACCACTGTAGCGACTTTTAATCTCAATAACCTAAGGAAATGGTAGTTACCAGTAGAGTAACATAATATTTATTTAGAATAGACATCCAAGTGTATTAAAATGAAGCCATGAATAAAGGCACGTAGCTGCTATTAGTCACCCAACACTTCTGGTCTTCTTGCTGAACATTATGCTAGAACACTTGAACACAAACGCCGCTACCAAATTGTCAACCCAAGCAGTTTTTACTAAAATATAAGTTTCTTCTTTCCTCGCTGCAAACATGTTTGAAATCAACTTAATGGAACTCGATATACATCGTCATACGTCTACTAAAACTACGCTGTTGAGATGTTTGACTTGTTATGAAAAAAAATCACAAAACAAGCCGTGAACGGGGGACAGACGTAGAATCCCGGTCATAGAAATTATTGGCCTTAGTGAAGACCTTCAAGAAGTGTAAAGCTCACGTTTAGCGACCTCCACGCGAATTATCTGGCTAAACCCTCTGGCTGAAAGCGGAAACTACAGTCAACTATGAGAGATATTGAATCTATGCAATAATACCCTATGCTGTTTTTAGACAAATGTATCCTGAAGGTTGTTAATTGTGTTCAGATTAGAAAACATGCCTAACAGTACTCCATATGTACTCATCAAAACAAAAGCAAATATTTCGTGACAGCTACAACAATTATTGAGTCTTGCCATGTCAGAAAATGACTTCCGCTGACCCATATCACATAGCAGATCACTGGAAAAATTTCGAGTTACCCACATATGAACTGGAATTTTGTTCGTCTTCCAGTGTGCTCACATCACGCACGCCAAATGCTGTGAATGTATCACAAAACTTCAATGACCATTAGTCATTAGGTTCTAGCTCAAGCACACATTCTCCTTTCTAGGGTTATGTTAGAACCACCGCAGTGTATTAGGGCAGTCTAGGTAAAATTTCCTACTGACACTCATGTTCACAATCTCCGACAGAGTTGTCTTGGAGAATCCAGACTATGTTCACTTTGAATAAAGTTGCATTCCAAACTGAATACCTATCGCACTTGGATTGGGTTGACCGACTGACTTATCTGAACATAAAAGCTGTGGTAAAATGTGAGCGGTGTCCAATTTAAAGTAATCTACATGCACGAAATTCCATCGACATTGCATTTATTTGGGGGTGGCGTAACTGGATTTTACTATAGTTCGACACAAAAAGCAGATGCAGTAAACGTTCTTCGAAAGACTTCTGTGAAGAAAGTCCGGTATGCCCGTGAGTTTATGATCAAACTGTCTCCGTAATAATACACGCTAGGTTCTGGACTGGTACAGTTTAGATAAAGCCAGTAGTTGTTTTGTCTTCTCTCTTAGGGTTGAACCTCACAAAAAGTTACGGACGATACATTTTGACTTCCAAGGTTGTTTTGCGACTTCCCATATACCCAGTTTCGTTTGCTTGGTTGGTGCAATCTCTCCGTCTTTTTTACATTTACCGACACTGTGTACTGATATGTAAAATATGTTGGCTGATTCACTTTTTGCTTGAAACAGTGATGTTCACCCACTCCCCTTGTCCCACTGATCAATCAGAACAGTCCCAGCATGTTGTCACACGTAATTTCTGGAATGACATCCACAGTAACCCAGTTATTCTATCGGCGACATAACTCCAGCGTCATGCAAATTGTACTTGGACGGTTGACATAACATGGACATCCAGGTGGATTCACAACCCTGACAGGGTCAACTTCACAATCTACATGCTTCCTTAAAAAGATCGACCTTGTCATGAACGGTATGGCTCAGTTAGACTGATTCTGAACACAGTAACTCAATAACTGTTAGGAGTAGCAACCACTTGTTGTACAATCTCTTTTTCGT